>JAQIWH010003635.1:0-19259 GCA_034695005.1 Cryptops parisi
TTGAATGTGGAAGCTAGTAGAGAGGTTACTTATTGGTACGTTACGTAGAGGTTACTTACTCCAGTATAAGGAAGCTTTATTCGATGAGAAAAATAGGAAGTTTTCGATTTTCGAAGTTCGCGATTTCTCTATTACGCAATGAGAAAAATTCTTCCAGATGATCGTTATAGGTGAGAAAGTTTCGTTATGTATTTATTTATTTATATTTATTTATTGAAAAACGTTCTAAGCGAACATATTATGCAATTGTGTGCAATGATGCTCAAATTACTGAACCTACTGCTTTTTTTTTCCCACATTTGTGTACGCCACATTTATTTTATTTATTTTATTTTATTATTTTACATTTGACCGAATTTCACATCACACTAGAGTATTATGCTGTGATTTTTCTATAGTCTGAGAGTTTCGGTATCCGAGGTTAGGCTAGAACTTTGCATAAATCAACCACTCTATGTGATGTAGTAATTTCTACTCATGACTTTACGATTCACATTAGATTTGCTGTACAGAACTTATTTCTCGCATAAATCGGGGACTATCTTTACTGATTATTTATCTTATTATAGTATTTGTAGTAGGAAGCGAGTTACTGTTGAAACATAGTTGAAGGGGGCAATGATCTGGTGTAAAATGGTGTTAAGTAACATTTTTACAATTTCGAGGAAATCGCGTTTAAAGATCTGAATTTGCCTCGTGGACTACTTCACACTTTTACCAATAGCTTTCCACATATTGCTGTTTTGCTTCAAATTATGCGTCAAGAAGGTAGAATTGCATCTAACACATTCCAAAATGCTTCTAGGTCATTTTTTGACAAAAAAATGTTTCTTAACACCCTATTACATCAGGCCCTTCATAGGCCACATCTTTTATTTCGCAAAAATTCGGATTCTATGGAGTAGTATACTCCACTCTTATTATGACTACTCTCTTTAACGAAACTGCATACCAAAATTATACACCAACATTTCGCACACAAACGATGGAGAAAATTTTCGGCAATTCGAACTTTTCGTCGTGGTTTCGTTCGGTCCCTAGTGGCCAATGTTTGCCATTGGCATGCCGATCAATTTGCCTGGCATTGCGGCCATCGGTGTACGTGACCAAGCACGCAACGCAATGCTTTGGGGGAGATTTTAGCGCCTGATTAGAGGCTGTAATGAAACTAATTGCTACAGTGAAACAGAATGGGAAACGTGTAAACCAGCTCGTTAGCGATGAATCGTTTCTCCCCCTCCTCCTCCTCCTCCTCCCCCTTCTTCGTTCTACGATTCCCTTTTGCCCCTTTTCCAACTTCTCTCGCTGTTGCCAAGGGGGCGGGGTCAAGAAAAAGGGTTTTGTTCCAGCTGCATTATTATTAGTTGTTGAAACTCAAGTTTGGTAACTTACATAGTATATTGTATAGAGAGGAAAGGTGGGCGGTATAATTAATCGAGAGGCAGTGAAGATAAACATTAATCGTCGAATCACTTAAACACTCACTTTTAGTGGAATCGTTTTCGAGTGGTGGCTGTACGGGGTGACGCAAAAGTTAAGAGTTAGGTATTTTCAACACGCGACAAACTAACTGCCTGACGACCCGTAAATTTTAATGTTTTTAGATTTATATCTTATTTAACAAAATATTATCAAAAAATAAAATAAATTACAGAAATCAAAAATGGAATTACTCAAAACACGCATAAATTGAATATCGAATTACTATACTCAAAGATTGCATAAATTTTAATTCGCATAAATCGAAACGTACAGAAATCAAAAAATGGATGTTACGTATCGTGTATGGTATGTACATACAGTATATCTGTATATGACAGTATGTAAAAAGCATTTTTTTTTCAATGTACCTGTTATTACTTACAATATTGACGGTGAACCAAATGAGTTTGATAATAACGATACGTACCTGGTTCAAAAGAGTGATTCAAACAATAATCGTCACCTCGAAAGAGATTGACAGGTGATTGAACATACGTTGATTTAACACTCTTTATGACTGTGTTGTTGTTTTGTTTTTTCTGTTGTGTTTAATTTGTTGAAATTTTTGTCAGATAACATGTGTTAGTTGTCAGAAAACGTAAGTTGGGCAGGCTGTTTTCATTTTTGCTTCACATCTGTTTTGGTGGTGTGCAATAATAAGCGAAGGAAGAAATTTATCTCTCGGCTTTGCAAACACGAATAGTTTTGAAAACTTGCCTAAAAGTGAATAGAGAGAGCGAGAAAACAGCTGGTTAATGTACTATTTCCAAGTTTTTAAAAGCGATTAATCATAGTTCGCTGGCACAAAATTTATGTTTCCAGTATACTATACTTGAGTAACCGTACTTCTACTACATTTTATATTATATATAGTTAACCGTTGAAAATTTATTTTGTACCATATCTTAACGCCTAAATTAAATTATCATTATAGACCGTTTCTCTTAAGTCGAAATTTACTTTTCATTAAATTTTTTTTTTAATAAAAATAATAATATTTTTATTATTGTAATTTTTATTGTTATTATTGTAAGTAATAATACGTACCAAGAAAAAATTATAATTCTCATATCAATTTTATTTTGGTAAGATCATATGTCGGAATGGGCGACAGTCTCTCACACTTCCTTTTAATGTTATTTTAACCTCCTCATCACATATCGTTGTGGATTTTTATTTTTATTTTTTTAAAATTTTATTTTTTTTTTTTAAAGTTTAATTTATTGCACGGCACGTGCTCATTAAATTCTTTCTTTTTTTTTTTACTGAGTAACTTTTTTTTTGTTTTTTTTTTGCGGTTACAGATGTTGTCGGATATGACGACAAAAAAGATCAAGGAGGAATATCCAGACTTGTCCAAGACGAAAAATAACTGCAAATCCATTCTGTCGTCGCATCGTTACAACGAGTTTCTGGTGCTGAATTTAGAAAAGGAAAGAAGTGAGTAACCTATCAGTACGCTGTACAGGAAGTTCCTCGATTTTATGCGAATTTTTTCAATTTCGCTAACACGCGACTCCGATCGTGGTTATAAACGAGAAAATTTAGCAATTGTGCGATTTGATGTAAGGGTTGACGCATGATTGAACGCTAAATTGGGTTTTGGGAATTTCGATATAGGAGAGGTTGGTGCAAAACGTAACGCTTCGCATAAATCGAGGATCTGTCATTAAAATCTAAAAATCCTTCTTTTTACATCTTGACTCATTATTTGAATCTAAATGGAACCAGGTTTATTCTCGGTGGGTTTATTTTTACTCATTTATTTATTTATTCAGTTTGTTGGGTTGTCTTCTGGAAAATGTCAAAATTGAAATTTTTGTTGTTTTGGTTTTGTGAACTCTCTCTCTCTCTCTTTTGTGAATGTATTGAAAGCAACGAGTAACATTGACTTAATGAACGACTTAATTTTCAGAATATTTTGATTTGTGATAGTTAAATTAAATTCATTTTTTAATCATTACCAAATCGATTTTTCTTCATGAATAGAGTATCAGCCAAATGTTTCCAAGTTATTATCATAATTGTTTTTGTTCTTGATGCTGCACAGAACTACTGTTTGATTTGAAAACCTGCCAGATTGGGTTATCCGGTTAACTTCAATGCAAACTGTTACGGAAGCATTCTAATTTAATGACCATTGTTAACCAGTATTCGTAACTAATGTAGTGGAAGTTTATTTAACGTTAGTTTGTTTAACGTTATTCGTTTAGCGGTTAAACAAGATAACTTTATAAAACCAAGTGAGAATCGAGCTGATCGTCGTTTAAATAAATAATGTTTTAAACATTGTTCAAACATTCGATCATTTATTTTATCGATAGGTACCGTATTTGGTTTTTAACGAGGCCACTCAGTGTCATTGTACTTTATTTAATTCGGAAAATACTGGAATTATGATGAGGTGGGTGATGTCGCCGGAGGAAACGGGAGAACCTCGAGAAAACGGTATCACGTCAAAATATCGCGTCAATATATGTTGTCGACAAAAATGTCGTGGCAATAATGTTGCGGTAAAAAATGTCGTCGACAAAAATGTGGTAAAAATGCTATCGACAAAAAATGTCGTGGCAATACTGTTGTACTGTGATTTTGTAAGTTTGTCATTAGGTTAAGTTTAGGTTACTTTAGTTTCGGTTTATGCGATTGTCGAACAATTTGCAAACTTTATTATTTTGAAACTCAAACTTGTTATTAACGGTTAGGTTAGATAAGATTAAATACCAGGCCCCCAGACTTAAACACATTTTGTTTTATTATAGAAAGTCAGTCATGGGGGAGGGGGGAAGACATAATTTGTTTACGATAATCAAGCACTTTGTAGGGTAAAATGCTGTTCATACAACGATTTATTTTCACATAACGAGGATCGTGCTTGTACCAATTGAGCTCGTATAGTACATTGAACTAGTGATTTTGTTATTTTGTTATCTGTGATGATGATGATGATGAGCACCAAGTTTTCTATTCTCGGTTCACTAGGTTCCGCTCCTTTTGATGCAACTGCTCCATCACTTTCGTCACCGGCAATTAAGTCGTCATTGTTATCTCTCTCACTCTACTTCTACTACTACTACTACTACTACTACTACTACTACTACTACATACTATACATACTTTTAGTGCCTTCATCATCTAGCAGGGAATCCCCCGTTTACTTTCTCGCTCCCCTCGTGTTTTTTCTTCCTCTTTTCTTTCATGTCTTCTTCCACCTACTACTACTAGTAGTGTTATTACTGTACTTGCCCCTTGCAGTAAAGGTTAGGGGAGAAAAAAAAGAAGATGATGTCTTCCCCTATCTAACCCACCTTCGTTTCTTCCAAAACTCCGACTTATTTTTAGTAGGTACTTCTTGTAGTCGTTCTATGAATAGGGCCACCTGGGTCCCTTCACGCGGTGCTAGGGTCAGATGCCTGGGCCCACGCGTTGATGGGTGGCCTGCACCTGGCGGTATGCTCTGGCATGCCGCAGATAACACCCAGAAGTCTCTGATGTACCGTTCTGTGTTGTTCTTTTTTTGAAAGAATACAGTTGTGTTATTGTCTGTACGAAAAAGAAGAATGAGACGAATGGTAGGTTTCCTGTGCAAACATTGGATGTTCTATTTCGTTTGCCTTAGACCGCCAGAATCATTAAATACAAAATACAAATACTAAATAGAAAATAGATAATGGTGCATAAATAATATAATTATAACACTTTGGCTCCATTAATACGTTTCAGTAATAGAAAACGGTTGTATAACATTGATACTCCCTGTTTAAGTGGGGGTGTACGTTGTCGAGAGATTCGCTTAAAACGAATTTTCGCGTTAAACGGAAATTACTATTTTTTTTCACATTTTATTATTGTTATAATTTTGTTATTATTTTTATTGATTTTTATGTGTACAATATAAAAAAAATGTTTACATTTATATAAGTAGTACCCTCCATAAGTGACATATAAGTGTCAACATTTTTTAATCACCCTGTATTTATATCACGATTTAAGATACTGTAAGTTATATTACTGAAAATGGCATAGAAAAAGATCATCAAGTTCATGCATAATAGAAAAAAAAAATTAATTTTTATCGTTTAAAATCAATATACAGGGTGTCGACCATGAGACTCCAACATTGTCATTCAGTTAAACAGGGAATGTTGTAATTTCGTGGTGGTTTCCCTGTATATCGATAACACGAATTTGTGTTTAATGATCATTAGCAAATGAAACACGATTTATTCGAAACTCCAACATTGTCATTCAGTTAAACATTAACTGTTTAACTAAGTAACGTTTGTTTAACAGGTAATGTTTGAATTACATCTTCGATTCATCGTAACGATAAAAACCAATTCGTTAAAGGTTTTCCATGAACTAATCGAAATCGTTCAAAGTTGTACCCGTCGGAAAACGTTATCACACTTTAAAATCAATAAATTTTTAAAAGATATACAGGGTGTTGTTTATTATGAAACTCTAAGATTTCGTGTTTAAACTGAATGACAATGTTGATGTTTCATGGTGGACACCTTATATTTATAAAAAAAATTCATGACTTGCAAGATTGGTAGTAAATGGTATTTAGCTTGTTTAAAGACCAAAATATATATATGTATATATATTCTTTTGGCTCCCATTTTAGGCAGCCGTGGAATTTTTGTCAAAAAATAAAGGTGGCTCAGGGGGTCGGCACAAGTTCAATCTTCTCCCCGAACGCGTTATTTTAAGGCGTGCACACGCCATTCCGCAGATAGGATTTCAACCCGTCGCAGCTGCAACGCACGTGCGATAGACGTCGTACTTGATCCTATGCTGAATTTTTCTGCGTTCTTCGACACAACTGTGTACAGAATAGCACCCTCTTCAAAAAAATCGCGTGTGTGTGTGTGTGAGTATGTACCGCTGGTGGAAGGAAACAATGAAAGGAGGGGAGGGGTAAGAATAAAAGGGGAAGAGAGAACACTGTTGCTACTAGTGTTAAGGAGGGATAGGTAATAAGAATAGAAATTAAAGATAGGGGGATAAGATGAAGGGAGTAATAATGAATGGTGCGAAATGTGTTAGTAGAAGGTGAGCTATATTTATCACACGTTTTTTTATACAGTATATATATATGTAGATATGAAATCTTTGGCGGCAGTTGGCAAATATCAGTTTTCGCGTGAGTTATTTATTGACCGTTCCCTCCTTCGGATGATGAAAAGGGGGAAAAACCAGGAAGGAAAAAAAGGTGGGACTTTGAGGTGGGCAGGGCACAAGAAAAAAACTTGGGGAATTGAAAATTTATATATTTTTGTTAGAATTTTGAAAGTCGTGGTTCTTTTGTGCAAAGTTGTGATGAAATGACAAAGGACGACGTTTTGGGGGGTGGGGGGAGAGGGAGGATCAGGTTCGCAGAGGTGCAACTACACATTTTGTGTATAATACAAATCCCAGTTTTATGGAAATGTACGGTGCGGATTTGGTCTCACCCTTATTTTTTTGGTGTGCAAATTGTACTACGTATAAGTAAATAATTTCAAATCTCGTTGCTCAAACCGATCGATCGGCCGGTTGTGAAGGATACTTTAAATAGATTTTTAAATCCCTGGTCATCGATGTCGTCAGCGACGGGTGTGGGTGGGGAGTGGTGTGCAAAAGGGTGGGATCACGTGCCACGGGTGACAGGATGGACTTTGGGCAGTCCAAAGAGGAAGAAAACGACGACGCGTGATGGGGAAACAAAGACGGGGATCTACCAACTTAGTAAGAGCCTCAGTTGAGCAACTTGGGGATCACGAGTTTAAGTAGTAGGGCAAGTGCTCCTGCCACTCTATACACTTTTTTCTGTCTCTCTTCACATCTTCTTCTTCTTTGACCACATTATCGCCTTTTATGTGTAAAACTCCCCCGTATCCTTCACTAGGAATAGTGTTACATTGTGCGAGGCATCAAGAATGAAATTTTCACATTATGCGATTCTGTGAGGTGGTACACGAGTGACTAAACTTGCTTTGCTCCTACATATTTTTTTCCCGTGAAATCCTAACCCTCACTTTGAAGTTTTTTTGCAGTAGGTCTATATGAGAATTTCGATATATACGATTCTAGATTTATCCGAGGTTTTAGGGATACGTATCCTTCGTCTAAACCGAGTCTTATTTGTAGCATGCAATATCCTGGGTGTTTGCGTGGGATATACCATTTTTTCAATTGGTTATAACTTTGTGACCGCGATAGTACGTAAAACATAATTGCTCTCAAACGGTGCGTGAAATATAGGAGGTTTCAGATGGCAGGCCTCGATCGGTTTTAATGGCTATAGCTAAAATTGCTATAACTGTTTCCACATTTTTTCGACGTTTCTTTTAATTCGCGTTAGTTCGTTCACCTAAGTTCGCGGCGCAGCATCGGGGTTTCACCCAAATGTCGTATAGTAGACAAGACAGTGCTGAATACAGCATTTTCTCACTTTTTTGCACTATACTTCGCAAGAGAGCGAATAGAACTACACTTTATGTGATGGTTAGTAATTCTCCAAATGTTACCCTATCATTTGAACATAGTTACGCCATTGTTTATTTATTAAGTCGATTGCACGACTTATTTAAAAAAAAGTGGTACATCCCACGCAAACACCCTGTATTTAGTATTTCATAATTCCTATTCTGGTATTTACTGTTCTTCACAGCTCTGTTCAATTCAAACCTGTGATTGAACAGAACTTAGTTGCTTGCTCGCTAACTGTAAAGGTAAACTTTTTTCCGAGAAACCGAATCTGGAGTAAAAGAAGAGGTTTAAAAATAAAAGAAAACTGAGTAATAGGAAGCGACTGGTCCGAAGAAGAAGTAGCAGATTGGAAACCCACTTGTGTGTTAGTGCTGTAAAAGAGTGCCAAAGCTCCTTTTGCTTTCCAGATGCTGCAATCTAAACGCAGAGATTGCTTCCACAACTGGCATTTTGCCAATAGGATAGACTTGCACAAGTTTTCTGCGGTCAGTCCCAGACACTTGTACCTCTACTTTTTTTTGCTTCTTTTAAACAACTTGGACCAGAAACATGTTTTGTTTGGTTTGTTTGTTGTTTTTTGTTTTTTCAAAACCCGTATGTAGATAACGAATGAAAACCATTTATAACAAAATGTTCGTTAAGAATTTTTGGAGAACACATAGTAGACTCGGATCGTATGTTAGGTTGGGTTGAAGAGGTTTTGGATGGACGTGGAATCCAAGTTCTCTTTTGGTGGTGGATGGGTTCTGCTACTGCAACTTCCAACTGGGATTAAGGAGACATCCTCCGCAACAAGCAGCAGCTGCTCCCTGTCCCACAACCACTCACACTCTCTTTCCATCTCCAACTTAGAAGACGACGACGATGTCGAGCTACTAGGTTTTCGGATCTTTCAGAAAGGAAAAAAGGGGTTTAGAAAAGTGGGGAAAAAATGAGACAAAAATTTTGTTTTTATGGGGGGGGGAGAGGTGTTGTTGTAGATGAATATTTGTGTTTGGTGTGAAAGCGTAAGATTGATTTTGTTTAGTTAAACACGCCAAAATACAGGAGGAGTTATGCCAGAGTTGTATTTTGCGCATATATCGAAAAAAAGTTGGTATCTACGTTCCGATAAACTGACAAAACTTCTGTGTTCACTCACTTGCGTATCTTTGTCAAATTCGCATAATTAGATAAACGTTTTACCTTATAACAAGCATCTGGGAGAATTTCTCTCGTCGCATAGTATTTAAGGATCTTAATTATGTAGAGTAGAGTATAATAGGTTGTATAAATAAATCGCATATAAGGAACTCGTATAAAATCGAACACTTCCTGTATTTCATTTTAACTGAACAGACCATTTAGCCACTTGTGTATCATCGCACAGATTCGCATAATGAGAGAAATTCTCTCGCATATAATGACCATCAATGACATTTTCTCGTCGCATAATGGCGAAATCGTATATATATATATATAAATTGTATAAACTGAGGATCTTCTGTATTTCTGTATTAAATCCCGCCAATAATGAGGAGGAAAATGGTTTTCGTATCTTTTTATTTTCGTACCCCTTTCGTAAATTTTCATAATATACACTGAACAATACGTTAGTATGTTTCCAAAGTTCTAATCGCTGCTTCTTATTTTCTCTTTTGATTTATTTTCGTGGGACAAACGGACCAAGGATATTATATTATTTAAGATACGGGCACCTAATCTTCTGAACTGCAAAGTGTATATATGTAATACATTGTGTATAAATAAACTGCAAAGTGAGAGACAACTCATACGCTGATAGTTGAACAACAGGTAAACATGGACGATGTTTTTGTTTTGTTTTAAGTAAGGGTTTTTTTGAGAGGAGGGAGTAGTAGATTATGGGAGGGTGGGAGAAAATAACGAGAAGCGTGTTGGGTGTGTGATAAGTTGAGTGCAGACATTTCTTGACCACTTAGTGGCCGTTTGCAGTTAAGTCGAAGTTAATCATGGTGCGGCTAAGGCTGCAAACGTCGATAATGGGAACTCGGAGGTGTCGTTTAACTGCTAGCCGCGATCGAACGTGCTTGTTGTGGTGTAATTTATTTTCGCACGATGGGCCCCCTTTCATGGTCACGTGATTCGCATAAAGTACACCACTAAATATATATTATGAGCTATACAGATGAACATGAAAAAAAAATACGGTTCCGTGACCACAAATTGCCAATAAAGTAAGGTGGTGCACTTGATGTTGTTAACTATCAATTATCTAGTTAATAATCGTAGTTAATAATTGTTCACTTTAAAGTAATATATCACTAGCGAAATACAATTCTAAATATGTATTAAACTATATAAAAGGCGAGTCCGTGGAAAAAATGTGACCATGACAACAATTAAAAACACACTTTGCACACAAGGAAAACCATTACAACGTGAGTGTATGTAAATAAAGAGAAGGTTAGGTAACCGTAACCGTAGCATAATAAACGTGTTACCATAACAACACAAACATAAGCAGTAACTAATAAGATGAAGTGAACGTAAAACATTAATCCTGATGAATGTTGCGAAGCAACGTGAGTGTAATCAATGAATTGTGTTTATGAATCAATTGCTTCCCGTCATTTTTCGACGAGCGAATAGTATTAATATAAACAAATACCGGTACCCTATTTTGTTTATTACACAAAAAATATCATCAGCTTAAATTAAGAACTAATACATTACAAACTTCGATTATGCGAATGAAACCAAAAATATTTTGAATGAACAAAAATTCGGATAATCCTGAATTATTCACTATTTATAATGTCAATGGTTTTTCGATATGTATCGGTTTTTTATATTGACATGGCACACATGTTTACCTAATTTGGATAAACTGCAATTTCGGATAATCGAATTTATAGTGCAATTAAAATCTTGGAAATCTAGGAAATGAAATGTTGATAACAATGATAATCGCATATCGGTAATCGCATATATTAAAACTTTCCTTAAGTGTTACACGTCACTTGTGTGCATTACGGTAAGAAATCATAGCGAAATGTTCTCGCGTATAAGAGGATTTTTTTATCGTCGCATATCAGCGAAATCGCATACAAGAAACTCGCATACACTAAGAAGTGTAAATTACTGTTTGTCATAATTTTAGATAAAAAGTTGTTGTACAAAACTAGTTAAGCAAACGTTATAAGTTAAAATGGCATTTTCACTTTATTGAAAATGTCAAATGGCGGACTCAGTGGAGACTTTTTCCTTTTCCTTTTTATTTAAGGAAAAGCTCGAATTTGTTGCTAATCTTTCGAGCCGGACGTAGATTGAATTATTTATTCGGTTTAGAATTGATATCCAAAATACGATAAAAACAAAAACAAAAAAACGTCAACACTTTAGGACTTACGATTTCTGTCCACGTTCGTCAAGTCAAGTGGCAGGAAAGGAATTCGATTCTACTGTATGTTAGTGCATTCAGGTATAATGTAAGAGTGAGACAAAACTTTTGAATAAAAATACGATTAATTTTTTTTTTTGTGTCTCAAATATTTGAGGGTGGGGCTAAAATAATTTGTCTGTTCTCACCAACAAAAAAACAATAGGAATTAAAATTTAGGGTTAATATGTCTTATACATTAATATCGACACTTGACATCTTCTATTTACCATATATAGCGTACATCAACTGCTTTTTTTTTCATTAGCTATTTGCTGCGGATGTTATTGATGGTTATTTTTGGTCAGTGTGTAATTATTAATCGCGTGTAAAAAAACACCTGCGACCCAATAACATTTGCCACATGACGAGTCGCTATAAAAGGACACGGAAAGCATTCTTCTTTGGCTGTCTTTTTTTTCTCTATCTACTTACTATTGACTTGTCCGGACATCTGAACTTTTCCGGTGGCCGGGCATCTGGTGTAGGGTATTTTTACCGGATGTTTCATAAAGGAAGATGTGAAAGGTGCAAGACAAAGATGTTGACGGAAGTGTTTCGAGCCACCTGCGTCTTTCGGTACCTTACCTGTAGCCATTTTGAGGAGCGGATTTTTAAAGGAGATCGAACGAGTTTTCTTAAGAACCAATGGAGTGTTTATTTTTGGACTTTTTTCCGGTCATCACCTTTGCACAATGAGTACTCAAGAGTTTCCGCATACTTTGAGCAACACCTGCACATTAAAGGGTACGGAAGTGTAATATAAGCCCCTGTACAAGAGGGTTTCGATTTATGCGAGGATTACATGGTTATGCCAGGATCGTTCTAATATCGCAAAAAAAAAATCGAAAGTATTGTACAGAAGGTTGTCGATTTATGCGAAAGTTTCGCAAAAAACTTTGCATAAAACGAATTCTTATGAAGTGGCACAAAATTTTAACGTTCAGTCGATCCTGCGATACCGGGCTAAAATCGCATAATAGCGAATTTTTTTCTCTTATAACGAGCATCTGAGAGAATTTTTCGCTTGTCGCAAAACTAGGAAAAACAAAACTCGGAATACGAAACTCACGTCATGTTTTTAGTTCATTTTAAAATTTCTCAACCCAATGGAACCATTTTACAAAAGTTAGGATGTATTCATTATTTTCGTAACATGGTAAACGATTACTAACAAAATGTTAGTGTTGGTGATGTTTATAAACATTGGAACAGCTTGTATTATGATTGGAACAGCTTATATTATCATGAAATAACAAGAAGGGAAGTGTATAGACTTTATTAGACTTAAGACTTTGCGTCAATATCGAGCTCGAACGCTATGTATACGGATGCTAATTAACTTTTGTCATGCATAAATCGTAGTAGTATTAAAAATACGTTGATGGGGGGGGGGGGAGGAGCAGATGGAAGATTCTAAAATTCATTCATGTTTTTTAACAAAAGGAACCGAATGTTCTGATAAATCTTCTCTTGTTTGCCAATTATTGTCGTGGATTTTCATCTTTGCTCTGAAAAGTTTTCTTTTCCAATGGCTGGATAGATGGATGATGGAGAATGAAGACGATTCCATAGCAGCAAAGTATTGGAAGCTCTTAGTTTGTGAGTGTGCGAGAGAGATCATTAATACGCAACATATGACGAAACTCCCAAGGTGCCACCTGGCAACCCCCACGCGCACCTCTCTCGTTAATTACTTCTTCTAACCTACTGCTAATGCTACCTTACTCTTAAGAGAGAAAACGAGAAAAAAATTAGTTTTCATAAAGACAGTTATCACACATGCGGCATACGAAATGAATGCATATGTTACTGGCAATGTCTAGAATCCAGCCATTCTATAGAATGTCAAGTTCGGCTTAGGCAATGTATGAAATCAGCATTGGAATAATTACGTTAAGCAAGAATTTAGATTAGGAAATGTTGTTAATTAACCTAATCTAACTTTTAACTAATCTAAGCATTTGTATACAAGGTGTACATACTTTGTCAAAAGAGATAAGGCATTCTATACAATACCTGGATTTTATACGTTGCCGGTGACATATAGACGTTTATTGATCTTTCATCTTATTTTTTTGTTCAATAATTGGATTCATTAATTTAATTATCAAATATAATATGGATAAGTGTTCGCTATGTTCAATTAGATAATTATGTATACTGTAAAAATGTATGAAATTGCTAAGAAATTTGACATGGGATGTTTCATCGTAATTTGTGGCCAAAATGGTCCAACTTGGTGAGAGGTCGAATTTGTTGGGTGCCATGTTATTGTTGTTGCTTTGAATTGTATTGGATGAAATGGATGGAAATTAGCTCGGTGCAACAATTAGACGTGATAGTAATCATTGGTTGTGTTGTAATGGGTCGTTTTGACGATTCGGTTAATTAAAGGTTTCGCAGACATTGAAAGTAGGGGAGGGGGCAAAGTTGGGGAATTGGAGGGGGAGAAAATAAGCTCATCACGAAGCGAAATCACAGTCGACATTTTAGGACCGATTGGAACTCGACTTGATCGATGAAACTAAAATCAACGATTCCAACTTTTTTTTGTTTTTGGACACATACAAACAGACAGACATGAAAGGAATTTTAAATTATATAGAACTTATATAGATTTAAAATTAGCAATTACTTTAGATATTTCAGTAATTTCAATTCATGAAATCAATTCCGAAACCAGTTTCTTAATGTGATTGGCTGTTCAAATTTAAACCGGATTTTTTTTTAAACGCAGTAAAGTTACCAAAATCCGGTTTAAATTTGAACTTATAAGTTTACTGCAAAATATGAATAACGTTTAATATTCTGAGACTTCTTTAAAACTAACACGCTGTGCAAATTTTAGCCGGATTTTTTTAAACGCAGTAAAGTTACCAAAATCCGGTTTAAATTTGAACTCATAAGTTTACTGCATCAGATGAATAACTTTTAAAACAGCTACAGTTTTCTTTCTTTTTTTTTTAATTCTTGCGATGATCCGCAAATTCATTCCGTAAACATTCGAAACGATATCGATTTTTAAACTCTCCCTTTTTTTTTTTTTAACCCCCGCTATTTTCGACAACATTCCTAAAGATGAAAGGGTTGAGACATAACACGGGAGAAATGAAGAATTGTTTTCCCATTCTTTCATTCTCTCTCTCTCTCTCTCGCTCCAACCTTTATTTTATTTTTTCATCCCCCTCCTCTGTTTCTATACGTCTTCCTGTAGTACGTCGTTGAATGCACCTCAATTTTCTTTCTCTTTCTGTGATGTTGTGGCGCGTGCAGCTGCTGGTGAAAACAACACAAAGCTTCTTCTGCTTCTGCTTCTTCTCTACCCCCTCCGTATTTTTTAACTTGCCAGTTCTATTCTATCACTTGGTATATAGAGAGAGAGAGAGTGGGGGGCACCATATGGACCCAACTGCGTTAAACTCTGTGCCTTGTTTCGCACACCCAGCTGTCACCATCCGACGTTAGTCTACTACATCAGCATACAACTACTACTGTCCGATGTTGTTTCACTTTGCTATCAACGGAAAGCAGTGACGCATTTTTATTTTGTGTTGAAAATCTACCATAGTACATAACGGTTTTCAAAATCATACATACACTACAAGTTCATTTTAAAAAAAAATTTATAGATGTTGTTTTAATTAATTAAAATGTGATTGATCAAAATTCCATTCAAAGAAATAAACGCAATTAAGATGTTCCTGAGACATGTCAATCGATAGTAATATATGTCACCGGTGATGTATGGAATCCAGGCAATCTATAGAATTAATTGTCGAATTGATTTCGACAATTGAAGCTATGCCCAGGATAACGTTGTATGTTACAAAAATTTAATATTGAGATTATCGTGAAAAACTGTGCCTCGTGTATGGGCCTAGCTAGTGCTATCAATAGGCAAACTCATACCTGCCTAAAACATAGATATATCACTTCGAAATTAGGCACCTTTTTTTTCATACTTTGCCAAAAGAGGAGTTTTTATAGAATGCCGAGTCATGCTATGCAATTCCTGTATTCGTTTGTATAGAAACATACTGTATATACAATATTAAAATAAGATGTTCAAAATCGATCCCGATATTTTTAAACGCAGTGAAGTCACCAAAATCCGGTTTAAAATTGGATTATCTTTTAGAGTTATTTTTTTGCATTCTAAATTTAATTATTTTTCTTTTATGTTTAAATATAAATCAAGTGTGTTATTTGTGGGGTTCATTTATTAACCGGAATATTTTTTTTGTATATCTTTTTTAATTAAATTATTATTTTTTGTTATTAGAATCAAAACATGTCCGTGAAAAGGACTCGATTTTGGCTACTGGATCCTCGGGTAAGTTTCACGATAATTTGCTTCATTTTTTTTAAATAAATGTACAATTATACAGGGTGAACCATACGTTGTTTTTTATTTTGACCTGTATCTTTTTCACGTTTAATATTGCACTGTGCTTTTGTATATAGTTGACATTATTGTGCGACGTATGTTTCACTGTATATTGTTGGATTAGATATTTTCTGCAAGTCGGTATTGATGAACATAGACATATACTTAATTATTATCATATATTACATAGATATATGTATACTTAATTACATCGTAATATTAGTTGTTTGAAAACCATTATTTGTGAAAATAACTACTTTAATTTCCGCTAGGAAACAGGTGATTCGTTCCTTTTCTTTCTAGTTAACTATATGGTATGTTTTTCTTATTACATAACGTTACGTTACATTATACGTTACCTTATAACATTATAACTTTATATCCTGCGAACAGTCTTGTTCGATTCTGAATATTTTGAATTTAAAATTAACCTCGATTGGTGGCTTCAAAAATTCAATATCTTCATTAATATTATCATTGGATGGACGAGAAAATTATGTTATCGTTATAACCCCCCCCCCCTGTCTTTGTGTCGTCTAACATAACGAAAGTGGACACTTTGTTATCTCAACTGGGTTTACATTTTCCACTGGTTTAATCTTGCTAAGTGACAGTCTTGATTTTGCAAAGTATCAAGTTTTCGATGTTGTTAATAAATTCCAAGATCCACGAGTGTTGATGATGATCAAACCCTTTGCGCTCAATCGTGAAGTTGTAGTGGCAAGTCTACTAACTTAGAGGTTAGTGTAGCGAAAATTTTCAGTCGAAAGGTGGAGATGAACTCGTGTGTCGATCAGTGGCATCTGGTGATGTTCTCATCTCGATGGATTCGACCATATTCACTCCTTTTGTTGCGTTGTCCATACACAAACATAAGTGTGTTTGTGCTTCAACTATCGGCACACTCGCTCGCTCTCTTTTACTTTTGTGTTTGTATTTACTTCCAAAGAAAAGAAACACTTCCCCTAAAAAAAGAAAATCCAGAATATACAGACGTTGCGAAAGAAGGTGTTTATATATAGCTATATTTATACATTATACCAATTTTATAAATAGGGTGTTTCAAAAGAAATCCTTGGAAACCGACTGTTTTAATTTTTCGATACAATTACAGATATACAATACACTTTTCGGTACATTATTCAGTATGGTTTATGCATTAACTATACGTAACGGCTAATGTTATCGATTTTTTTAAAGTATATTCATATACATTGTATATTACAGTGTATTCATTATATTGTATTTTTTGTAACATTTTTCTAGCTCCTCCTATGTGTTGCTGTTTTGTTCCAATGGGATGTAAAATGTAAATATATATGTACTAGAAGTAGACCCATGCCATTGCACGGGGGACGGGGGGGAGACCCGATGGGCGGAGTATTATGGAAAGTAAAGACCACCAACCAAAGTGAAAGTGTTATTATTATGGAACGTTAAACCAACCAACCAACCAACTCCATCTAGTAGCACAACTGGAACCAACAAACTCTCTAGTAGCACGAAACGGGGTTAAAGCGTTTTTGACACACACACACACACACACACACACATACACACACATACATATATACATACATACATACATGCATGCATACACACATAGATCCTGGCATTTTCTTATTAAAATATATATAGGCCTACTCAACTCACGGTGGTGGGGGTTCATAAAAGACGATATGATGGGTTTCGTAATATAAGCTATAACATGTACGATAGCCTATTAACTTTTCCACACAGAGACTGTTTTCAGTACCAAGTTTCGTGAAAATCGATTTAATCGATTTTGAGTTATGCGCGAACAAACAGACAAATATATTTATATCGATTCATTGTGATGTAAAGTTTAAAACCTTCTCCAGATGGAAACTGACTTTAGGTAACAAGTTTCGTGAAAATTGGTACATAAGTTTTTGCGTCATGCCCGAACAAACAGACAAACAAAATATTTATATAGAGTTATTGAGATGCTCCATGAACGCATTGAGTTTTAAACAATAGTTAGCATACGGATTTTCGATTCTTACGAAGGTTCAGCGCGACCTTCGCATAAATCGAGGATTTCTTTACGCTAATTTTTTTTTTTTTTGATGACGTGATCTTTCACTTAATTGTCATCCAAAACCAAGAAATTAAGTGTATGCTGCAAAAAGTTTTGAAATTTATGATCGAATGTTAACTATGACTTTAAAACCCTGCGATAAATTCATCGTACTACGTTCAAACGTATCAAGACTTTTTTCTTCTTCTTTTAATTGACATGCAAGAAAGTCATTCTACCGAGATGATTCTATATAGACAGTTGAAAAAAAAATGGAAGGAAAAAAAAAATAAGAGAGCTTAAGTACGAGTTTCTTTCAGGTTCATCATTATCCATGTTTTTTTTTTATGTATCTATTTTTTTTTAAAGGCAATTGATGTCAAATTGATCGCCTTATATCCATTGTCACTTTTCTTCTACTTTTCTTCGAATCCTCTCTTTTCCCTCACAACAGCATCGACATCTTTTTTCTTCTTCTTTTACTTCTTCTTTTACTTCCCACTTTTTTTTCATCCTCTTTTCCTTAAATTTTTTTTCCCCTCCTCGTGTCAGAAATAGTAGTAGTATAGGGGATAAAAAAAAAGGGAAGTAATACTAGTTAGACGCGTGAGAAAGTTGAGGATTTGGTCCCCTGGGTGCTGGCGCCCGTATTTAAGAAAATTCGCCAGTCCGGTCAATATTTTTTCATCCGAACTTTTCGCAGCAGCAGCAGCAGCAGCAGCAACACCCGGGATTGGCACGTGCCTAATGCCCGACCGACTATTGGAAACCATTGTGAATACATTAGGATTCTAGAGTCCGCGATGGCGACGACAGCTGCTTCAGGTCCCAGTCGCACCAACCAACAGTCGTCGTCGACATCCGTCATGATTAATGCTGTCAAATGCGACGACGACGACCCAACCTTGCTTGTGATGGGATGACACACCCTATACCGTCTTCTCCTTTTCATGTGTCTATATTTTCTAAATTTCACTGTGGTACTCTCTCTCTCTGTGTAGTTATATGATTTCAAAAGAAATGTTCACATTGAAAATGATTTTTAAGCATACTGTTTATACACTGGCATATAGCATGCGTCATATTGGTTTTTAATTAACAGCATATAGGCAGTGACACTCGTGAGACTAAGACGAATCTAACGACATTTCATGCATCAATATTCATCGAGTCATTTAGCCTGTAGGAGGGTCTAAAGAATAATGGATTTACGGCATGTAGCGTCCGCCATATTTGTTTTTCATTGACGCCATATAGCCAGTGTCACTCGAAATACTATGACAAATCCATAGACCATAGGCACCTCATTTACCAAAATCTTTTTTTTTTAGTATGTAGAAACTCACAACTAACAAGTGAAGCTAATATAAAGAGTATAGAAAATTACAGGGTAGTAGTATAATGATACTTTGAACCTACTAGTTGCGAGTAGGCAAGGCTGTAGAGTTAGTTGGGACACTTTGAACGAG
>JAQIWH010003636.1:0-19259 GCA_034695005.1 Cryptops parisi
TTAACAACGTTTACAAACAAAACATTTAAGAATACAATACAGGCAACTCTCAGTTCACAAATATTAGTACAGTATATAAATGTCAAATTTCTTACAAATTCTTATTATTTAAGGGAAAAAAAAAACCCAATTGAATAATTTTGTTTTTCTTATACATTATGCATATATGATAAACCAAAAATGCATTTACATAATTATTTAAGAGCTTAAACCTGCCAAAAAACTGGTCATTTGGCATATAATTTGGCTATAATTTAAAATAAAACTTATCGTATTAAGTATAAACCATTAGAGATGTTTAGCTACAAGATTTTAATTCTTTAATATGGATACTAACGTATACAATGTATATTGTATGCAAGGGACACATGATCAACAAAACATATAAACGAACATTTTACAAGTTGTTCGCAAACCAAGAGTTGTCCGACGAGCGAAAAAACAAAACAAAACAAAACAAAAAACGTTACCATCACATCTTTGAGGTCTTTGGTCTGTAAGTGGTGCAATGGTTCCAAGAAGTTCTGTTTCACGTTATCTTCGAGTGCATATTTGATGTCGGCCATTTGTTTCAAAGCTTCACCAGTTTCGATAAGTGCCTGTGCTGCATTTAAAAAAAAGACAACGAACAAACAAGAAAAGAATCCATTACAAATCAAATTCGATTAAGCGTATTAACACATTATCGTAACCTCGTCTTACAAAATAAGGATTCTTCTCCATAGTTTCGCGCATGCTTTATCATGCCTTCCCCAAGAAGACCTTCAGGCTGAGGATACGGTGCATTTTTTGACTGACCACTCAACTTGGAAAACTTGGTGACAGCCATTAATTTTGCTCTAGAGGCTGAAAAAAACAACACAAATTTAAACATGATAAATTAACAAAGTTAAAGTTTTTATCGAGACCAATAAAAGACAAACTCTGACCAGGATTAGGCTGCAGATATTCCTTAGTCTTCACAATCAAATCATCGACTAATTCGACTGTCGCATCAGTTTTCTGTCGACATCACACAAAAAAATTAAAACAAAACAAAAACAAGGATTGATAGCTATAAAACGAAGAACCACATTTCCAATCTTCTGCCTGATCGGAGATCGGATTTTGCACATGAGTATTGATTGTTATTCAATATATCCCAACATTAAATCCACATCCAATTAGTCGTTGCTGTTGACAACAACAATAAATTAGTGTCGGAAATTTTCCAACATCGGAAATAACAATACACTAACACGTGCTACGACCAGACAGATGCTTGGAAATACGACTCTCGTGTTAAAACCAGACATAAAACTTCAAAGATAAAGCTCACCCTTTCCATTTCCACAAAATCATCGGTCAGTTTAGTTGCCTCCGCTCCTCCAATCTTCTCGCTCATATACTGAAAAAGATAATAAAATCGACCATATGAGAAAACACTCAAAAACTTTATTTTCAATAATCTCTCAATAACAAAAGTAGTAAAAATAGTTGTCACTAACAGAGAGTTACAAAACAGTGCAACGTTACGACATTTCTGACAAAACAACGCAAAATAGTACCAAACTTCAAATATCACCTTCAACTTTGTATCTGAACTCCATAATAGTTTTTATAACTGCATATAATATCAATCATAAAAAAAAATAACACTAGCTTCTATATAGTTTGTGTGAAGTGTTCATCTGTAAGTAACTTTGCGTAATAATTTGATTATGGAATTCATAATATTCTTATTCACAACTGAAAAATTAAGTGAAATTCAATATACGATATGATCATGATTAATGCAGCAACAATTCTGCAAGTTCAAAACAATATGAGCCGCACAAAAAATCAATAATCTTAAATTATTAAAGTTCATAGTTTCATTGTTTTGTATGAAATAACGAAGTACGTAAACAACTCATAGCAATCCCTCATTATCTACATTCCTGAAAATGACTGTATTAATAATGTCATTTTTTGCATTACTTTCCGAATGTCAGAGACTATATTGGGTGAAAATCTCGTGTCTTTATAATTAAAGTAATCTCCACTACCATGGGCATAGCCAGGGTGAGGTGCTTGGCCACCCCTAAATTTTGGCGAGGTGGAATAATAGGATTATGAAAATCGTGAAATTAAAGAAGTATACTGGTAATTGATACATTACTGGTTTTAGTAAATATCCAAACAAGTTTTGTTTGAAGATCAGTTTAACAAATTGTGAAATAAATAGTACTAAAATATTTGTGTGAAGATATTTGCCCAACCCCTGACTGAAATGCTGGCTACGCCCATGTCCACTATCATAATCAGATAGTACTGTGCCACGTACCACCATATACGTATGGTACAGAAAATATTATCTATAGAATAAGCAATGCCATCTAGTGAAGTAAGATGTAAACAAAAACTGGCGGAAAATTCAAATATTGCATTTACCTTTCAATACATTTTTAAAAATTGTAAACAAGCAAATATTACAAAACCTGGAAAATATTATCCATAGAAAAAACAATGTCATCTAGTGAAGTATGATGTAAACTAAGGTTGGTGGAAAATTCAAATAGTACTAAGTTTATTCACCATTTTCTGTTCAACACGTTTTCAAAATTAATTAAAAAATTACAAACCACAAAGTATACTAAACAATTTTGAATAGAAAATAAAGATTGAAAAAATCCTTGTCCGCGTTCCCACTTCGTCTGTCCCGGTAGCTTAGCGTGTTAGAGCGTCTTGTCGCGAGTATGAGAGGTTCCTGGTTCGATCCCAGGCTGGGACAAAGATTTTTTCAATCCTTGTTTTCTATTCAAAATTATATACTTGTTGCAAAGGTTACCAACTTAGGGCAGTTGTCCCTTCAAAATTAACTTGTTTCGAATTTAATTATACTAAACAAGTACATTGAAAATTATTTTTAAGCATACTTTATATACATCATATACAAATATACTATACCATATGTAACTACATAATAAAAAAAAAACAACCATTTGTGTTTTTTTGCATGTTTCAATTTATGAGAATTAAAATTTATGCAATCTGAGTAATTTTTTTTTTTGATTTCTGCACGTTTGATTTATGCGAACTTAAATTTATGCAATCGTTGAGTCATTCGATGTTTGATTTATGCGAGTTTTGAGTAATTCCACTTGTAATTTCTGCAATTTTCGATTTATTTATTAATGCTATTTTTTTTTACATTGGGGGCGTATGCAGTTTTTAATTTATGCGAAGGAATTAATGCGGTTCTCGTTTAATGCGTTTTTTGGTACACTAGACCAAAGTGAATATAGTTAGAATTATATTCACTTTGCACTGGACCATCTAACAATATAATTTGCTTGGTCTGTATGTTTGTTTGTTTGTTTGCATGTTTGTTTGTTTGTCACACCGAAATCAGAAATTGTTTTTTGCAGGTGCTCAATTACTACTCTCAATCACTATAATACACTAGAACGACATCATGTTGCCACGCAACATGATCTAAAATGTTTTTATCATTGTTGACGGGCATAGTCTTAATATAATTTCCTTCAACCGTATGTTTGTTTGTGGGTCTGTCACACTGAAATCAGAAAAATTGTATTACATTTTTTTTTGTGAAAATTTTGAACATGGATTCGAACCCACACCACAGTAGACTGCATCTCAACAGAAAGTGACACCTTAGCCCACTTGGCTAACAGAGCACATACAATAACACCACATTTGATTCCCACATTGTGCACTAATGCCCAATGGGTTATCATTTCTTTACTACCCATGCTTCTGCACGGGCGATCACCTAGTACAGTATATTCTCATAAACGACTGCGAATGGCAGTATACGTCCAATAACCAGCTCACTCACAAGTTTGAAAATGCAATAAACATATCTAAATAATGGAATACCAAGAACATTAAGTGAAAATTCCTTTTAATTATCAGTCCTTTACATTACAACAAAAAAAAATAGTGAAAAAGAAAATTGTTCGCGAAAATTAAAACTGTGCAACCTACGAAATATAGGCCACGTTTATTTTCACTTCAGACGAAGTGACAAAATGTTTTCTTTATTTAAAGTTACAAACTCCTTCCAATGTTTATCCACCAACAGTCTTGCTACCTTCTCCTGCTATAAAAATTATTTTATGTACACACACACACACAGTAAACACACTTTCATTTCATAATTAAAATAAAATGCAAACTAAGAAAAAATTGAGGTGGTGAAACTAATCAACCAAAAATAAATGTATGAATCATTTCAACCTACTTCTTATCACACAATATACCTATCTTGTATTTTACAATAACAAATAGTGATAATACTTAATGAATAATACATTGACATATTGTTAACAGACTTCTTTTGTCAATACAACCCCTGATTTGTTTTTTGTTTTCTTTTAACTTTTACAAAGTTCAACACACTTTATTTCTTATACAATTTTAATCAGGCGTATAACATAAACACTTAAGAAGAAAAAGCTGCTTAAGTTTTACATGCATAAGTTATATTAGGTTATTAAGTTGCATTACATGAAACACCCCTGCAAGTTGCTGTGTAATATAAAATAACAAAATTTTGAAAACTTTTAATCAATCGATTACTGTACTGTAAGGTGCGTTTCATTTACTGCAAACCTCACCTGCAACCTGCATCGAAACTCGCATACAGTGTATCAAAATTCTCGTAAAGCTGCAAAAATTCAGTGTTCAGTCACTTGTCATAGTGTTCATCATGAAATGGCGTAATAGCCAAATTTTTTCGCATATAACAAGTATCTGAGAAAACTTTTTGTGGCATATTAGAAAAATCACAATAACGAAATTTCATTCCCATAGCAAAAGGCAGCAAAAATTCAGTTTCAACCACATGTGCAGTGCCACATGAAATTGTACAATAGCGAAATCTTCTGGAATGTCACATGTGAACAAATTTTTCTTGTTTCATATTAACAGAACAGCAAATAAGAAACTTAAATATAAATCGAAATGCTGCATACAGTATATGCCTACTGTATATCGAAATTACCATCAATGCATATTATTGTGTGACATCCAAATATCAGTGAAAACAAGTATCAAACAAACGCTGTTTGTCAAACAAAAGACCTGTGAGGGGTCCTTCCAATGGAGCTAGTTTCATTGACCTTGAATTAATTTTCAAGGAAATTACATTGTCACATGAAAAAACCATAAGTAGTAGCTAACAAGTAACAAGTCACATTTAGAAAGTTGTAGCCAATAGTCAATTCAGTAAGAATCTAGTGCCGTTTCATCTATTTACAACTGAAACATAAAATGAACAAACAAACAGTGATTATTATAAAGCAGGATGGTGCTACAAAAGCTTCTTTGCATACCACCAATACTATGCAGTGGAGTGATTTCAGTTGTTTTGCAGGTTAATTTAAATACGAATTGAAAATTCTCTACTATTACAACTAAAATCGCTCCACCAGTGATCTGTATCTCTTGTGCTTGTGCACCATCCTACCTATAAGCACTGTTTGTTTAATTTTTCTTTCAATTGGATTGTTGTAAACAACACAATATTCGAGGAGTAAATTGACTATTGGCTACAACTTTCTACATATGACTTGGTAGCTATGACTTGTGGCTTTTGATATAACAATGCAGTTTTCTTGAAAAAATTAATTCAAACTACTGTAGCATCTACTGCAAAGACCCCTCATATGCCAACAATGTTTGAGCGAACACACTTGTTTTTCACGCTCTTTGTTTTCATGGTATTTCGATGTGTCACAATAAATGAACTGCATATAAATCGCGTATATATCAAAACTACAGCATCCAGTCACTTGTTCACTGCCAACCAAAATCTCATAATAGCAAACTTTTCTTGCATATTAACAAGCATATGGGAGAAATATTTTGTGGCAAATTAATAAAATCGCATATATCGAAATAATCGTAAAGCTGCAAAAAAACTTCAGGGTTCAGTTAAATAGGGAACAACCACATAAAATTGCATAATAACGAAATTTTCTCCGCATATAACAAGTAGCTGGGAGAATTTTAGTCAGGCACATTAAAGAAAATCACAATTAAATAACTCGTATAAATCGCATATATCGAAAAATCATAAACTTCAGCTTTCAATCAATTATGCACTGCGGCACAAAATCGCATAAAGAGAAATATTCTCACAAATAAGGTACTAGCATGAATCGAGAACTTGATATAATCTAAATCCAGATATTTTTCAGATTTTAGTGTTTGCTGTATGATTCATTACCTTTTTTAATGTACAAAAAAAAAGTAGACACAATATGTCAATATTGTATCAAGAAATGTTTAAATATGAACTGTAGCTTAAAAATTCATAAATATTCATTACTAGATACTAATAATTCTTGTTAAAAAAAAGTCGATTAAATATACTTTATATTTTTGATCCATACCTATATGAAATTATAATAAAAAGTTATCACACAAACTCGGTAGAAATGTGTTAGCAAAAACACTACATTACATCTGATTGGAAAATTCTAATGAAAAATTCATTTCCAGCTACTGCATATAACATGTCACAACATTGAATCAATGAAACTGTAAAAAAAAATATAAAACCAAATAAAGATTTTTCCGGAATCAATTGTAACCCGTGTTTTATTTAGATTATTGATAAACTACATAGATATAGGTACTGCTTTACAAAATTAATAAGTAAATAGCCACAAACTTGATTCGCTAACAAACTTAGTATATTGCAACATCAGAATTTTTTCTATTGAATCTGTAATCCTATTTACCCAAAAATAAAATAAAATAAATTAGAAATAGAGAAATATAAATTCACTGCTCATACAAAGATATGATACAACCTTGTAACAGAAAAAAAGGAGATTATTTCAATGGTACTGTACTAAGATTTAGGTAAATTACACTATTACTGTTACTTGACACAGAATTGTCACTATTGTCATGGTTCACAATGTCAACTTTTTTTTTTTATATATAGTAATTTTAATAACTTTTCTCATTCACTTTCCTATGGGGGCTTTGTATGTCTTTAATTACCATATCCTGCAATTTATAATAACGTTCGGGCAGCTGGTGGGACGTCCGATCCTTTCTTCATCCATATCAATCTATTAGAATTTCATTTATATAAATCATGATCTCCACCAATATATTTTTTCTCTACAAATAAAAACATGTTTACTCTTACACATTATTGTATCCAATATTTCAGTACTGTATATTGATATAAATTTAATATATTGGATGTAACGAACAAACTATTTCAATATTAAACCGTTTAAACTCAATGCTTTACATGTATCCTTTTGGTGGAGTAGCTTTTTATACTCTTTATATATTAGCTTTACTTGTGAGTGAGTGAGTTTGTGAATTGAGGTGGGAATTGATCGTATACTATCATCCACAGCCATTTATGAGAATATAGTTCAATGTACCAAAAACGCATAAAACGTTTCATCGTTTCACCACATAAGTTCATCGCATAAATGGAATACCGGTATCGCAAAAGTCCAATGTAAAAAAAAAATTGCATACATGAATAAATTAATAAATCAAAAATTGCAGAAATCAAAATTAAAATTACTCAAAACTCGCATAAATCAAATATCGAATTACTCAAACGCTCGCATAAATTTAATTTCGCATAAACAGAAATTCGCTTGAATTAAAATTTGCATACATCAAAACAAAAAATGAAATTCCTCAAAACACACATAAATTGAATATCGAATTTACTCAGATTGCATAAGGTTTCATTCGCATAAATCGAAACACGCAAAAACAGATTTTTTGCATTATGTAAAGTATGCACATACAGTATGTATATCTGTATATGACAGTAAGCTATATAAAGCGTATGGTTAAAAAAAGGATTTTTAATGTACTTGTTAATCAATTTCATTCAGAACCATGAAGAATGTATCCAATAACAGGACATCAACATCGCATTGTCTTATCTTCTGCCGTCACCTAGGAAAGTAGTAGACAGCGCTAGACATTCCAAAAACTTGAGCCTATCCACTGTCTAAGTTCCACTTCATGTACAAATACGACGAGTCTTTTGGAAAGTTTCCCATTTGGAGACAACTCAAGAAGAATGACCCACATCCAAAACAATTTCGTATTCCTTCAACCCCTTTTGAACTCGAATAAAATGACCATTTCTGCACTTACTTCGATATAAAGCAACTATAAAATTCACTTTGCTCTTGAGTTAATTATTAATGCAGAAGTAAGTGTCCCATTTTGACCCTTTGATGTCAACTTAAACAGCAATCTCTCATTCTCCAGAAGGGTTAAGTTCTTGGGGGGAAAAATACTCTGTGGTTACGGAATTCTTCGAAAGACCAAGATTCAATATGAAATGAAAGGTTGTAAAGAAAACAATAAAAATTGCACGTTATACATTATACTGTATATAACTTTTCTTATTCGTTTTACAAATTAACTTGTTAAGCACTTTCTGAAAGTTCAGAATCCACATTGGGTTAATCAAATGTACAGAGTGGTTATAAACTAAGTACTGGTATTCAACTCCTCTAAACTAAGTACCGATATTCAACTTCGATCGTTAATTACACGCAAACCATACTTAAACATACATGTAGATTAATTTTTTTAATTCTACACAAGAAAACATGGCGGCAGGGGGGGGGTATCGTACATATGTGATTTTTTTAGGTATTTCCCAGAGGAATGACCACTCCAGACATCACTCTAAAGACTTTTGACTTTGTTGCTTTAGGTATATCTACCGTGACCATAAGTCCTTTATTTCAGAGGACAGTCCTTCACTTCACCACGTCGTCCTTTACCTTTATTTATCTTGATTTGTCCTTTATTTTCTCGATTTTGTTCTCTAGTGTCCTTTATTTTTATTTCCTTGTGATTACTGTGAGGTGATGAGCAAATCAAAAATATTTTATACGCTTTATATTAGCTTCACTTGTAAGTGAGCATAAACGAAAATCGCATAAATTGAAATTGGCATAAATCAAAGCTTGCAGAAATCCAAAATAGAATTACACAAAACATAAATCGATATCGAATTACTCAAAGATCGCATAAATCTACATTCGCATATGTGGTAATCTAAGTAATCTAAAATGGAACTAGTCTTTAAAACTCGCATAAGATCGAATATTTAATTAATGAAAAATCGCATAAATCTAAACTTGTATAAATTAAAATTCTCATAACATGCAGAAATTGAAAACAGGTACTCAAAACTTGCGTAAATCAAATATCGAATTACTGAAGGATCGCATAAATCTAAATTCGCATAAAACATATTCTTAAAAAGCATTTCTGTTTGTCCTTTTTTTTTTCGTCATGTAAAATATGGTCATCGTAGGTACATCTAAAATCGAAGGTTTATTGTACTGTGTCTAGCACTAGGGATAGTTCTAACCATGGATTCGTGTTTTTCAGAGGATTTTAGTCATCCCTAGTCCTTGGGACATGATGACAAACCTATGATATGAGATCTATTCAAAGCGAAGAGTCCTTAGGAGCGATGTCTGAAGAACGTGGTTGCAATTCCTCTGGTAAATACCTGAAGATTTTGCACATACTGTATACCTAAAAACCCTGTCTGTATGCACTACCATAAATAAATGTTTAAGGTTCAATGTAAAAAAATAATAGGATAATATGTTATTAAATTCAAATAGTGACTTTTTTTATACAAATGCACTTATAAGCACCTTCTCTGAGCTGTTTAGAGGTCATATTGGGTTAATCAATCAAATGTGCCATAAACTCCTCTTATCCAGCACCACTGGAACTGGAGGGTTGCTGAATAGCAGAATTTTCCGGATATCATCACTTTTTGAATTGCCATACAACATTCACTAAATATACAGTACATGTATATGCACCAGTATTGTTATACAGGGGTTGGACAAAATAATGGAAACACCAGGTTGATTTCATGTGTTAAGGTTAAGCTTCGACTGCAACTCAAAACCTGGAATTACTGAAAACTATCTTTGAATATGGTACAGACTAAAGTAGTGCACCGTTTGTCCACAGCCTTCATGATGTTTTTGTCAGAATTGAAGTAAAATAATTATAATAATATGAAAGACCAATCAAACTCTCAAAGTGGGCAGATTGTCCGAGCTCGAACGTTTGGTTCATCGGAAACGAAAACCGCTCGAATGTGCAATGTTTTCAGAGGAACCGTCTCTTAGGCCATTACTGCATACGAAAATCGTAGAAAGACAAGTTTCGACAAAAGTAATAGCGGATGCAAGAAGAAGTTCAGAGACAGAGTGCTAAGATGCAGAGTGTGAAAAAAAGCATAAGACCACAGCGAGAAATGATTTAAAAATTCTTGTACATACTGTCCAAAAGCTGTATGAATCAATTCTTCAATAAATTCAAACGGTTATTAATGTTAAAGAAGGGCCAACTCCATATCAAAAATAACAATGATGACACCAGTGGTGCTTTCATTATTTTGTACAACTCCTGTATTCTGAATAATGTAGGAATGAAATATAAAGAAAAAAACAGTGTACACATTATGTTATACTGAAGTGTATACAGGGTGGTCTAAAGGTCTGGCCAATTATACCCGGAAGTAATGATCGTAGGAAGATAAGGTTGGTATACTAAAAGAGGGAGCCACTTGTGGCGAATCCAATGGTGCTAACGAGAATGACATTGATCTTGCATTCAAAGTTATTAAATTTGTAAGTTTTCAAACGTAAGAAATACGACTTAAAAGTAAATTGCAAAGTTGTAGGGACCATCAAAAAAAACCGAATGCACCAAACGCAATAGATTCTGCAGTAGCCCTGTTTGCTTCTCTGCAATATTGTTCACTTCTCTGCAATGCTGATCTTATTTCGCAACTTTGTGATTTACTGATCTTTTAGGATTAAAAGATTACAATTCGAGTAACCATGAACGCAAAAGTCAAGGTCATTCTCGTTAGCGCCATTAGGTCCACCAGAGGTGACTACCTCTTTTTAGTATACCAACCTTATCTATCACCCTACGACCCATACTTCGGGAGATAATTGGCCATAAACAGACTTTTAGACCACCCTGTATACTGTAATAACACATAGTACATTTTACTATTGTGTATTTGCTGCAATAGTAGGCATATAGTATCAGTGTATACTGTAATGATATGGTACACTATACTATACAGTTCAGAAAACTACTCTCAAAACTGTCCAGATGATTTGTTTGTGGGGTTTGTAGATCAATAATAACTCATGCAAAACAGGTCAATCAAGACAAAATTTTAATATATTATATTGACTAAATATAAATTATTATATTATATTATATTATATTTAGTCTTTACAGTACCAAATTTCTAAAGTGCAATAATGAAAAAAACAAATTTAGAATACATAGACCTAATCCGATTAGTTGATTTTTTGTTTCTTTGCAATACCAACAAACCCTTAAAATGCGAATATTTGCAATAATTAAGAACCTTCAAGGATGCCAATGAATGTTTTACATACAGTGCTTATGACAAGATAATAACTCATTCAATTTTCAATTCACCATCAATTACAAAATTTATTAAACGTGAAGCCCACACCACAAAACAGAGTGAATAAGATTATTCTACACCTCACAAACGGGCTTTCGTGACATGAAATAGCAGAGCTGATACTGGCCGCTTCTATCTCCATGGCTCTACGATCCAAGGAATTACTAAAAGAAACAGATTTGATCGAACCAAGAGCAAAGGAGATCGAAAATCCAAGTTTTCTGAATGTGTCAAGAGGAAAATTGTCTAGAAAATCACTTCTGGCAAGTGTGATACATCTATGATGCCTCTCCACCCGCAAAAAATGCTTAAACTTAACATTGACGTGAGTGCTTAAACAGTTCGAAATGTTTTGAAATAAAAGGTTTGCAAGCAAAACAGAAGATAAGATCAAAAAGCCAAACTTTTCGGTGAAAAATCAGAAAAAAACGATTAGAAATATGCACAAAAACACCAATTTTGAACCATTAATGACTGAAATAGTGTCATTTGGTCTGATGAGACAAAAATTAATCGGTTTGAACCAGATGGTCGACTTTGGTAATGAAAATCGAAAGGAGAAGGCATTTCTGACAAAACAGTTCAAGCAACTGTGGTGGTGGAGTTCAGTGATGGAATGATGATTGTCGGATTATCGAAAATGTCTGACTACACGGAAACACAAATAAATGTCTATAAGTTCAATCAGAGAATAATGCAGTACACACAGCACAAGAATATTACTTATTACTTATTATATATCTATTATTTAATCCCCGCCTCATTAAGAATATTCATTATTATACGAAGTGTTCATTAAAGATATTTATTTTATTTATTTATTTATTTATTATTTCTCACCTCAGTATCGAGATTCCCATGTTGTTGTGATTATTATATAGGGAATGTCGGTTTATCGAAACAACTGTACCAAACATTGAAAGGAGCAAAAAACTGACCGGATCAGGTCTATGTATGTATTCTAAAGTTCATATCTTTTCTTTATTGCACTTTTAGTTTTGAAATATTGGTAATGTACAGACTAAATAAGTCAATATATGTTAAAAATTGTCTTGAATTGGTCTGCTTCGCATGAGTTATTGATTTACAAACCAACACACACACACAAAACATCCGGATAGTTTTGTGAGTCACTCTATACAAACATTAACTGTCGTTAGATACGATCCATATTGGTACCCAATTGTTCCGAATTGCATCCAAATTTGAAAATAGTGCACAGACATATACCACCGTATACTACTAATAGCATTGCACAGCAGTGGTACTACTAATGAATTAGAGTATTAGACTATTAAGTAAAAAATAAACTAACACTGATGAAAAATTCCTTATCATTTACAATTTGTTTTTAATAAATTTCTAAAATTGAAAATAAATTCTACTGATCAAAACCACAATTACAAACCTTGTAAACCCCCAAAAAAGTCGAACAAGAATAACCATTTGAAATTTAAATTACATAAAACTGCATTATTAAGCATTCTAATTCTTCATTAAATAAGGTGCGAGATATATTATCACTTTCCATTTTATTTTCAATTTCAATTTTCTTGCACTTTTGAAAAATATTTTTTGTGGCATATCAGTCACTCAACACTGCACTTCTATCCCATCTTATCCTAAAATTTCTTTTAAGACTTTCTTCTCTTGCCTCGATGGATAAGAAAGTCTCCTTTCACTAAGTGGATTAACAATGAGAACATTTATTACAAAATAGTAACAAGAGTATTACTCATTTCAATTTCGCCGAATTTCCATTAACCATGACATCATCGTCATTCCATACCACACAATTGGGTAATCCATGGGTGAAAAAAAACCCACGGTGAAATAAAAATCCATAGTGAAAAATCACACAAAACCATCAACCTCACCATAAAGTTCATGCATTTACTCAACCTGCAACTTCAACTAACGCGAATACAATCCATTATAATCCCACTCATCTTAAAAATGTACAATTCGATACTATAACAATTTACATGAAAGGAATATAATTCAATTCAAGTGATTGTCAACTGAGGCGTTACTTGTCAACTTGTTTAGTTTATAATGGTGAAAAAATTCACTTCTCGTTATTTCAGATGATAATTCACTTTGGTGTACAACACCTTCGTTTACTTACTGTGATAACTCACGTGATAAACTTTGTACTGTTTGTCTTCAATGAGCTATCTTTCCATATCACGTATTCCTAAACTAACATATTTTTTTTGCACACTAAATTGAGCATGCAAAAATATTTTTTAAATAATAAAAGTAATATTACTCTACTGAATCACGATATTTGTATATTGTACATGCTACAGCTGTATGTTAAAATAAAAGTTTTCGTATTATGCGAGGATTTGGCGCAAACTTCGCATAAATCGAAATTCTCACAAAATGGCAAAACTTTAGTGTTCAATTACTTGCATAATACTTCACAAAACTCGCACAAATAGCGAAATTATCACATATAACGAGCATCTGGACGAGTTCTTTTGAAGCATCTTATCAAAATGGCACAAATCTTGAACTTTCTTTACACATTATTTGGTTACGAGAACATTTGTCTATTTTTATATAACGAACACAAATTATGATTTATAATTTGTTTTTTTAATTTAAAATTTTAAAATTACAGTATTGTTTTAAAGTATAAATTATAATTTCCTGACATCGTTAAAAATTAACCAAAATCATCTTAATTCAGTATTTTAACAATATATTCTAATTGAATTGACTATATTACACTGCCGGTATTTAATATTTTAATTAACAATTTTTTCATTGAAATCGTTATACTAGTACAGTTTCGTGTTATTAATTACATCCCATGACACTGTTACAAGTTCAAATTTATCTGCGTTTTATGTTTGTACATCTCAAGTTATTTATCCAGGATATCTAAGTAGCAGCAATTATCAATCACGAACAACACACGAGTTTTTGTGTATTCGAAAAATTAGTGACATTTATTTTTAAAGCTTGCCATTATGGGTGTCGAATAAACAAAACGTCAGAGAATGAATGATCACTGCACTTATCCATTTACCACTCGAAAATTAGATTGACGATATCCCTTCCAATTGTCATTTTTCATCATGGGGATGATCTGGAACAGCTCCAGTTCATCATCGTTCGACAGCTGTTTCTTTATTTTTTTATTGTCATTATTATTAGTACTAGTCATCTTCACCTTTCACGACCATGCCTTTATATGCTTACAGTTATGTAACCTGTTGACTCAGTTGTAGGTATAATTTTAAGGTTGCTTATGATAAACTGGTGGAGACATACTTTAACAACTTGCTTATTACAGTATAATTTAACTTTAATACTGTATTAGGTTACAGTAAATACCAGAAATCAGTTCAAAACACGTTTTTCCTAGTCCAGGACTAGGTTGAGCAAAGCACTTTTTGGTTAATACTACTTTTACAAAGTTAAAATTAGGATTCACAAACTTTGTTAGTGAATGCTAGTATTAACTAAAATATTTCAGTTAATACTCGTTTTCATTAAACTACACCTTACGTAATCTGAATTACACTCACCTAACTTTTCCTACACTACCTTAAGTCAACCTAACCTAATGTAACCAAACTAAAATATAACTTATTTAACTTAATCAAACCAACCTGACCAAAAGCTAATCTAACCAACCCAAACCTAGTTAAGATTATAGATAAGCTAGTAACAAAATATAGGATTTTAATAAAAACTGTGTAGTAAGTGAAAACGTTTTGCTTATTATTTTTTTAAGGTATTTTAATATGTTCAATTTTTTTATGGCAAGTTGAGCAATTTGTGGACCATTATGATGTGACATTAGTTTTCTTGCCAACCACTTTTCATTGTTTGGACAACAAGCTGTGATGTCACAGTTGTTCACAAATCGCTCGACTTGCCACACTAAAAATTGTGACAGGAGGCCATTACACCTTGTTTATTGGGTCAGTCCAATATACTTTATACCAAAGTAATCTTCACTACTGGTATTTCTAGCTTATCATATTGCATCCTAGCCTACTAAATATCATCTATGAGTGAAAATTATTATCTCAGAAGAAAGTAACGCCATCTAGTAAAGGTATAAACTAACGCTGGTGGGCAATTCAAATAAAAATTGTTTACCTTTTGTTTTTTTTTAATGAATTTTTGAATGCACAGATAACTATACATAATTGGACTTTACACATTAGTGTAATGTAAACCTACACAAAAGCAGCATACATTTTCGAAACCTTAAGGTTTTATAAATTAATGTATCAATCGTCATTTTACAACATTTTTAATCCCCATTTCACATATATAAAAAAATATCCAAAATGTAGGGCAACACATTTGCATAATTTTATTCAAATTTCTTTTAAAAATAAAAACAGGTTTGTAACAATACACATGCAATTGGTAATAATAAACGTTATTTATCATTTGCCAATATATCCGAAACGTTATTTATTATTTGCCAATACGTGTGAAATATTTTAGTCAGAACTTTAATAAATTACGTTGTTGTTGATCGCAGGCTACGACACACGTTTCTCAAACGGTCATATTTCACACTATATTTAATACGCTTTCCGTAATAAACCGAGGCTAAAAATGATTCCTGGTAACCTAGTAATTCCAAGCTACAAAAATTCGCAGGACACGGTGTACACAGTGGGAGTGTACTGTGAGTGTGTATGCGTGCATGCACACACATTGTGGAAGTGAAACCTGTTATTTTGTTGTAAACAAAACAAAAAAGAAATGCTGCAATTTCCAATTACTGGTTTGCGTTAATTTTCCATCGCAACACATCAACCAATGTTGTGGCATTGATTTTTTTAAAGTGATCTCAAGATAGAAAACACGCTCTTGACCATAAAAATGATCAACCAACCGATTCGCTAAATGGTGGATTCACAACACAAATATTTGCTCAAGTCCAGTAATTTAAAAAAGAAAATGTGATCTCATTAAACAGATCAACATTTAATTTGTAAAAATTAAAATATTGCAAAACAAAACAAATGAAACTTATGTCAGCAACCTCTGCATACATTAACTGTTTTGTTTGTAAACAAACGGGTAACAAGTGACTCATGTATTGGTTGGTGCAACCGAATAAACAACTCAACTTGATACCAAAATGGCAAGTTAGGACTTTTAATATTCCGGATTACTGATGTTGTCAAATTTTTTTTTATGATTTCCGGATATCAGGTTGTTGACCTGTACCAAAGGATGCAGCAGCAGCAGAAGAGTGTATTTACAACGATTCATTAGATCAGATATCATCACTCTCCTAACTACATAATAGGCTACAAATCTTTAAGTGGGTTAATGGACCTTTGCGGAATGCGAGATTAAGAAAGTGTTACCAAATTGATTTAAGCGTTACCAAACACTTAAATTAACAGAGAAACCTATAATGGAATTTCTCAAATTACGAATACCTTTCGCGTTGTTATTCATGCACTGTCATTCGTTCCAAGAATAATATTTATAAAATTACTTTTCATATTACTGCAGTAACTAGATATAAATAAGTAAATAAATAAATATTGCTGGGAGGGTTTCAGAGTAATTTGAAAGCAGTAGTTTAGATATTTTTCTTTCACCAACTCGATTTTGCCAGATGATGATATTGAAGCCCAAAATGGTCATCGGAGAGCAACATACAGTGAATTAGGTGCAGCCTTGTAGAAGGTCAGAGTTGAGACTTTCCAATTGGAAGTCTTTGCTTACCAAGAACCATTTCAAGCCATCAAACTGTTCCACAGATCACTATTCCACTATTTATTGTACGAATGATTCATTATCGATAGCACATATTATAAATTCGATATATTTAAAAATATAATTTATATTGTATACCCAATATTATTCTTACTGTGGGAATGATATTAGGTATATACAGTATATTGTAGGAATCCTAGTTATCTCAGAAAGAAAGCATTTCTAGACCCTCGTTTATATGGATTGTTGAATTTGTTTTGATGCATAGCATCTGTGGTTAAAATCTTACTAGGTGTACCTTTCAGGAACACCCTGTATCAATCAGACGAAATTAATTACTCATTCCAATAACAAGACACTGGTTATCGTACACGAATGTACAAATATCCAACGAGACTTAATTTTTTAAAATAGTTTTCTTGTCACGCTTGTACTAGTGCCAAATAAAACGTTTTAAAATTATGTTTATATATTTGTATACCCTGCTAATTTTAATTTCATCTTACATAAGTTAGCAATATAAAAAAAAAAGATGCAACTGATCTCTCAACATTTATTGTTCACAAAAAACGCAGTTAGTGTAACCATGGTGTAACACTAAAGTTACAAGTTCTCTAAATTTAAAAATATTTTTAGTGCAATTTTAGCATAATTGAATTTCAGTACAACTAATTGCATTTTAGTATAGCTAATTAAATTTTTTAATATTTTATAACAGTATAACTAATTTATTTTTTAGCATACTTTTAGTCTTAACTATCGTTTAATGTACTTTCATAATTTAAGAAAATCATTAATAGCTTCCAGCGAAATTACGGTGTAGCCAATGTTTTAGTGTGAATGACAAGTTACCTTTAATGTAGTTAAATTGCAGTTTGTTTACATTCTTGGTGTTCCCACAACTAAATTGTTGTTTGTTTGTTTTTTTAAATATACATAAATCTGCCAACTAAATGGAAGAACTAACAGAAGGAAGAACAAGAATTGTGGATGCAGAACTCTTTTAAGATAAACACGGAATAAAAAATACCACCACTACAGTGCTACCAAAATAAAATATAAAAAACAAAAAAAAAACGAAAAGTAAAGCGGATTATTTAAACAACTTTTTTGTAAACACTTTAAATTCATTGGTGTCAATTAATAATTAATTACTTAAAAAACGACCCATTCCACTAGCATTCGTTCAATGACATGATTAACCCAAGATTTTCATTTCAGATTTTCAGAATTGGTTCTTCACAAACTACTGTATACATTAAGACAACAATTGTCAGTGAATCAGATTTCAATATTGTGCATATTGTCTGTCAACATTTCAACAGATCACTATACATGTATTAATACATTTGTGTAGTTTCCATACAGTAGTCAATTTATGGGTACACTCCAACAACGTCATGTCCGAAAATCATAGTTCTGAAACGTCATTGATCCAGAAAAAATGCGGGACAATCAAACCAAAGCCTTTCATGTAGGCTTTGATCAAATTACTTTATATAGTGTTTTGCTGTTTGTATATAGTATTTAGTGCGCCACTAGCAAAATGCACTTGTTCAATGTTAACAATACAATTTCCTTCGTCTCTATGTTTGTGGGTCTATCACACCGAAATCAGAAAAATTGTATTGAAAAAAAGTTTTTGAAAATTTTTGAAAGTGGCGAGATTCGAGCCCACACCACAAAAAAAAAACTGAACTTCAACAGAAAGTGAAGCTTTTAGCACACTTGGCTAACCGAACACATTGAATAATGAATAGCCCTCTCACACTGTGCACTAAAGCCCAACGGGTTATCATTCCCCTTCTACCCCTGCTTCTGCACGAATTACCACCTAGTTTGTTTATAAACAGAGTAAAATAGGGTTTTTTCTCTTTTATAATACACCTTACCACTTACAGGGTTACTGCAAATGTAGAATGGAATATTAAGTAAGGAAAGTGAGTAAGTAAGTGAGTAATGGAATAAATAAATAAATAAATAAATAAATATATATAATAATAATAAAAATAAATAATAAAAAATAATAAAAAAAATAAAAAATAAAAAATAAAAT
>JAQIWH010003637.1:0-19257 GCA_034695005.1 Cryptops parisi
CCCTGTAGTGAGAATTGACTAGGCTAAAAACGCGCGGTGGAGCTCGACCTTGGATTTTGCCGCCGCGGTTCAACCGCCCACCAACCGCCTAGTGTGAACTACGCTTTAAACTACAATGAAGTTCTTTATCTTGATGATTCTCCACTGGCTAAAGTTAATTAGTTCATGTTCTGAAACTGGGAAGGTGCATGAAAAATTAAGGCTGTGGGAGGGGTTATTAAACTATATTTGTGATTCCTGACCTTATGATATGAAAAACATAACAGATGCGAAGGTTTGCTCATGTTTTTATAATATGAAGCACTGCTATGTCAGTATAAAGCATGTTGCACAATTAGCTCCATTTACCATTAGTAAAGGTAGCGTTTTTCACTTAAAAATAAAAAACAAAATATTAATTAATGAAATCACTATGGGATTAATTGGAGGGGAAACTAGGGAGCTTGGCCCACCCTCGAAAAAAATTTAGCCTCTCTTGGAGGAAATTCTGACCCAGAAAAAATTCCTATAAAAATCCAAGCATGTATGAAAAAATCATAATACAATGTCAGTCAGTTGTTTTAATTAGCAGTTCAATTAGTTTACCTTTGGGTATGGTCCATCTTAATTGCTGTAAGGATGGATAGGTCAGAATATTCTGACTATTATCAAAAAAATTGACAAATTCAAATATATATTTTCATAACCTATCCATCCTACAGAAATTAAAATGGATCATACCCAAGGGTCAACTAATTAAACCTGCTAATTGATAAAACTCTCGAGTACAAAATTGCATTTACCTGTCAATTTCGATTTAAATAAATTTATAAAATGGGTCGCATGCATCTGTCACATGGAATTTGTCAGCTCCAAGACACAGTGTTTGGTAGGCTACTAGGAGCCTACAAATGTTGGGGTTCACTGCTGTCTCGGACGTTGCTGAACGGTGTCTTCGTCAAGGCGTTCAGTATGGACAAACAATTAGCGACTTGTTTTCTAACGGGGCGTGTAAGTGGTGTGTACCAAGTCTAACAAGTATTGCTAGGGTTATCTTGGATGTACTCAATAAGCCATAACTGACACAACTTTGTTAAGAATTAAACAATAAACTTGCATTAACTAAAACAAAATATTGCTTACAACACAGGTTGTCATATCAATGTTCAATATTTATCAATCATAACTATTTCTCACAATATTCATCAACTTAGTCTCAAAGATACTGTTCCATATTTCTCCTCTATTTCCATAACTACAACATATTACAGCTGCTCTTCCATGGCCTCATTGCTAATTAATAGATCAGCTCGGACCGAATCGGAAAATTAATTCACAACATCCTATCATGTTGATGAAAACCGAAGAATCTGATGTTTTGATCAAGTGTTAAGAGGATTCGAATATGCAATCGGATTTTTATGAATGGATATTTAATCAGCCAATCAGAAATTGAAGGATTCGATCATCTAATCAGAATTTGAAGGATTCGATCAGCCAATCAGAATTTGAAGCTACTGATGTAAACATTTCTACTGCCATGTTGAATTTAACCGAATGACGTTAATTATTCAACATGTTTAAAAACATCAGTAGTGTTGATAAATTGTCACTTACATATAATCCATAAAAGGACAGTTTCAGCTTGCCATGAAATTTATTTTAGTGAATCATAACTTTATAGTTTATGATGTGCCATTCGGATGTTAGAGGCAGTTGACATCATAAACATGATAACATGACATCATCTAAACAACCGCGCATAACACTGAGCAGGTTAAATGGAAAGCTCAACAGACGGTAAATCAAAAGACCGTAAAATAAATCGGTGCCTCCTAAAGGAGGCACTAAATAAATAAATACGGAAAATTTGATTTTTCAAATGAGTTTTGAATTATGAAGCAACAATTCAAAATTCGAAACTCAATTCAAATCGGGTTTCGATTTCAACAACAACCAATGAACAGCTGAATTGAGGATTTTGCTAGGGCTCTTCTGATTTGCCACGAGATTGAGAAGGGCTCCTCCAATTATTTTCTAAAATCTATTCACCAGCAAGAGGCCCATGTTTAACAACCTAAACAACAATGCTCTCAACCGCTTTCTAACTGGCTTTATGTGTTTCTATCCATTGGTAAAAACAGAGATCATATATTACTAACGAGACTCTAAAAGTAGGATTTGCCCACTTAGTGTATTCTTATTGGCCCTTTCAAAAAGTACTACCAGCGCCGTCAACAGGTAGGAGCAAAGGCGGGAACTATTGAACTATTCGCATATGAGGTCCACACAAGCCATGCATAAATGACAACATAAAGATTTGCCATAGTATAATTGCATATGACGTCTATTTAATTAAAGTACAAATGACGCAATGAAGCTTGTCTCCCTCCCCTTTATTCACATTAATCCTTTTTATTATCGATCAGCTAAAAAAGTATTGAAATGAATGTAGAATTGAAGTGAAATTTATTATAAAATATTCAAACAAACACCTTTACAAATGTTGATATTTTATATCTTTCAATAAAATGAGGCATTACAGTATAATATGTAACTTGATATTTTACAAGCACAAGACTGAGTATTCTTCGAGAATTAATACAAAAGTGTGCAGCACAAGACTGTGGGTCTAATAACTGGGCATGGTTTCTTTCCACTAGAATAAAGCTTAGATTTTCCTACCCTGAAATACATTCCAGTTGTACACGTACTACAAATATTCACAGACTACAAAATATTGCAGTACTTCGTGCCTTTAAAAAACTACCCGAATCACCTGTTTTAACCTTGTGATTTCAAGTCTCCATGGTGACTAAGGTACAAACAAAAGTGACGTCATGCGAATTTAGTGCCTCCTGGACCCCAAGGTGGAAATTCAAATTTAAAATGACGTGTTGCTAACGTTAAGTGGAGTCTTGTGTAAATATTCAGTCTTTGGTAAAAACCTTTTTTAAAAATGTGAGTACTACTCACACATACAATATACATCTGTACTCATTCAGCATTAATGATGTTCAGCAACAATAAAGATTGATGTTGCTGTTGACAACAAATTTTTTAGTTTTTCTCATATCCTACACTATAAGAGTTTAGGATTAGTTTATTGGCAACAAAGTTTTTCAGAAACTAAAGCTTCAAAAATCAATTAAATTTTGGTGGGCCGTCCTACTTCGGACACCCTTTGTTATTCTGAGCAAAATATGCCAATGAATGTAGATTATATTTATTTAATTATAACCGGTCATTCACTGGTATAGGATTTGTAATTTACTGGCTTTGCTCAGTCATTGACTGGGGTTTTTAAATGGGTTTTTTTATTTGGTCTTTAATATTTAATTAAATGCATATTTTGATTTGCTTATATTTTCTTTAAAAGTAGACATTTCATGCTTTCTAATGCATATGCATGAAATTACATTGGCATTATTTACATTTGACATCACCAGATGGTTCACTGAACATCAGCAGACACTCCATTTAAACAATGGTAACTGATTCTTCATTGACGATGTGAAGGATGATATTGAAATGAAGTATTATATATTGTGTATGGCTTACTGTAAGGCCTATGCATTTGAGTGGCAAGAAGGCTATGTTAATTTTCTGTAGGACTTTCGCCAAATTAGATGGTTGTTTGCACATTTGCACTTCCTATTGAGTATGTATCCGAAATTTGGTCGCAATCCACCCACGGATATTCGAGATAATTGTCAGTCAATCGGTACACGTTACTTTCACTTTACTGTGTTCAACTCAGACAAATATGACTTGATAGCTACGATTAATGTGTTTTTGATGTAACAATACGATTTTTGTGGAAATAATTTTAAGGTCAATGAAAATAGCACCATTGCAAAGGTCCTTCATATACAAACAATGTTTGTCTTACACATTTGTGCATCACGTTAAATGACTCGCCCTGTCTAGAGGTGTCTACTATGAACCTTTTGAACCATGAAAACATTGTTGTGTTCTGGATGGAATGGAAGCAACGACTCACAAAACAAACAAGGAAATTTGTAGTACACGTCGGAGCCAGTGCATTGCTATTTTTGCCACTCCGAGTGAGCTAGCACAGGTTGTGCCTGAGTACCACCACACAACTTGTGCTTGCACCATTTTAGAAAATGACCAACTGCATTGCCATTCTCACTGATGTGCACTACAAAAATTTTAAGTAAACTTAGTCTGCTTTCATTATGTCTAGAATCACAACTGCATAATCTGAATTGTAAAAATGTTATACTTCTAAATATTGAAAGTTTATTGTGCTTAAATTCCTTGTGCTTATTAATTATTGTGTTAAGCTTATTGTGCCTAAGTTCCCTGTATAATCTTGTCACTTATTTTAATCGAAAGAATGTTTAGTCTATTTCTTTTTATTTCTGTTTACAGACCGAAAGTGTTCAATGAACCTGTGATATTTCTTGGTGCAGATGTCACTCATCCACCAGCAGGTGATAACAAGAAACCTTCCATTGCTGCAGTAAGTGTTAGAAAAGTTATTTTTATTTCAAAATTCATTATGAAGTCGTTCTGTGTAGAACTGATGAAAAGTTGTTTATTTATTCATAATATTAGTACAGTAGACCTGGATTATCCGAACCTTGATTAACAGAAACTTTTGGTCAACCAAAAGTTCTATTATACTTTTGCATGTCACAGTAAAAGAAACAAATACCAGTAGTAGAAAGATTTTGGTCCAATTACACTACAGTAAAATCACTGAGTGATCACCTTTGTTAAGAGACCACCCTCCATTGAGACTGCTGTAGTCTGAAACAAATTTTTATCCTATTTTTAGCACATATCAATAACACCTCCTTAGTGACCATAAGTCCTAGAATAAACCTATCAAGGAAGTTGCCTATTTTCTCTCAGACATTTTTCAAATCAGGTTCCATTGTTAAACCCTAATCGAAAAATGTATGAAATGTCCCCTGAGTTACAAGGTACCTTTACAATTAAAGTATTAAAATAATCATTGTTTTTTGAAATGTGTAAGTTTGCATAGTTATTGACGATGACATCATCTTAATGGTAGATAAAGATAAATAAATGTTGTTCGAAAATTTATTTTTTGTATAGGGTACTGTATTTGTGTACCATCTTGAACAGCATAATGTACCACCAGCATAATGTACCGCCTGTACCACAGGTTGAGAATAGCTGACATAGAGCATCTTATCAAAATACCTTAATATAAAGACCCTTTGAGTTAAATTGAAATGAGTGAATAGTTTGAGAATTTCCTAAAATGTTAAAACAGTTGATAGGATATTTAACTGGGTCTGTTATGTTTGCGCGACATTCAGTTGCCTGACAATACGTTTGCCCGACATCACAATATCCCAACACAACAATAATTTTTTATTTAATATTTTTTAAATAAAATGAATTTTAAAATAAACTTGTTTTTTTCTAACAATGACATATTATACTTAAGTATAATATGTCATTATACTTAAGTATAATGGCATAATTACACTACCTTGAGAATACTAACTAACTTGGTCTAACTTGAGAATAGAATTAGAATATTTTTAATGTTGGGCTTACTGTGATGTCGGGCAATTGAATGTCTGGCAAACGTCCAGCTCCCATTTAACTACCTGTATCCAGTCAACTAATATTGATGGGTCTAGAAGTGAACCCTCTTCATACTAATCTTTGTTTATACCTTGTGTTATATTCCTCAAGTTGCTTTGCAACATTCATTATTTTTTTAGTGTTTATTCTTTGTGTTGGTATAGTAACATATTTACCATTGTTTATTTTACATTGTTATGGGAACCCCAACAATTTAAAGCACATATACATTTTATACACACATTAAAAAATGTAGCATAAATGAACTAAAAAGAGCACATGGTGCTCTTTTTTTTTAGGTCGGGCATTATTGTGCATACTATGTTTGATTATGTAATTTTGATCATTTTCGCATATGAAAACAAAACAGAGTTGTTTAAAAAATTTTGAAATCCATGTTGCTCTAAAATTCAATTTGATAACTTATACAAAATAAAAATGCTAGCTTTTAAAGTCTAATTATAAATAGTATAACTTTTATACTTGGTAGAATTTGATTTGCATAAAGAATCATGATCTTATGCTGTGATTATCATTTGTTATTTTTAGGTTGTGGGAAGTATGGATGCTCATCCCAGTCGTTATGCAGCTACTGTTCGTGTTCAGCAACACCGGCAGGAGATAATACAAGAACTGTCTTGTATGGTGCGAGAGCTTCTCATCCAGTTCTACAAATCCACACGGTTCAAACCGAATCGAATAATATTTTATCGAGATGGCGTGAGCGAGGGCCAGTTTCAAGCAGTAAGTAATAATTGTTGAAAACTCTTGTACTACGAGGTGTGTCCCAAAAGTAAGTGTACTGATTTTTTTATTTAAATAAATATGAAATTCAGTGGAAATTACAAGTTATATCTTTCAAGGTACATACCTTGGATAGTTACACAATGGAGTTAACTTTTCCAGTGATCGTAGCAGTACTGAAAGTCATTTTTTGTATGTGTGTTTATTTCGCTGGCTATACTTTTTTGGGATGGTTTCCTCAGTCCTGTAGTGATGACTCTTCAATGTTAATTTCATTTCATCTTGCGCAACAGGTAGAAATCGCAGGGAACTAAAGTAGGTCTGGGCTGTAGAGAGGTTGTGGAAACGTGATGTCTTTCTTCACCAAAACTTTTTCAATTGAAAACTGCAATGTGAGGAATAGGCAATAGCACTCGAAGAACTCGATAAGAATATCGAGTTCTTCTTGTTTGAAAAAAATCACGCATAAACAATAGCTAAGCTTCTTTTATGTGAGCTTAGAGCTAAGACTATAGACATAGAGTGAATTCACTTTGGATGCTTTTAGCGCTAAAATTGTCCAAAGTGAACGCATCCATAATCGGGTGGTGACGCGCCTCCTCCAGCCATAAGCGTGCGCAGCGTATTTCTAAAGGGTGTGCATACCAAAATATCAATACTTAAAATATCGATATTTTATGTATCAATATTTTTATATCGACATTTTTTGTATTAATATATTTAATATCAAGTATTTACCTGGCCACTGATAGCAGACCACTCCAAAAGTGGTTTATTGAAGATGGAGAGAGAGTCTTTGAAAGTTTTATGGTAAACATATGAAGTTAAACAAAAAATAAAAGATAAAGTAATACGATATTTTTTGACATTAGTGTGTGCAGCTGCACACCCCGTGCGCACGCCTATGCCTCCAGCCAATGAACTCCCATTCAGGCGCTCAGGATTTAATAACTTGTCCTCCAACTGGTAACCCGAGCAGGCGTTTATTTGCATATTTTGTACAAAGGTGAAATCGCTAGTGTACTTCTTTTTGGGCAATTTTTGTCTCCTGGGAGCTCACTTTTATGAAATAGCTTACATTTAATTTTTCATAAATTGGTTGATTGATTGTTCAACAAATGTTTTTGTTTAACATTACTATAATTAGTTATTGCTGATTGTTTTTATAATAAAACAAGTAATTGAAAGTATTATGACAAATGTGTATTACAACATGTTTTGAAATCATGTCATCTCCTATTTTTGTATAAAAAACAGCAATATCTTCTTAACACAGGTTACCTACTAGTAGATAAATAAATACTCATCATGGGAAATTTTTTACCTGATGTTAAGCTATAATATTAAATTACTATCTTATTTCATGGGGTTCGAACCACAAGGGTCTATCTGTAAAATTGGGTATCCCAAAGACGAATCTGTCATATTCACCTTTCTTGATCGCCTCTGTGGAAGCTAAATCACATTCGTCAACACTAATGAGAATGCAGCTAGAAGGAGTCAAAATAAAGGGATTCGCCTTTTTGGCACGATAGAAATAAAGATTTTACTTATCAACTGATGACTTGAAATCAATATCATTATTTTTGCAGTTATGCCATTGTGGTTTGGACCCCACAATTTATTCCACAAATTTATGGCATAATTTAAAATTTTTGCCTCAGTCTCGGTAGTAATACCTGGATTCCGGAATAATACCGGTATTAAAATTTCCAGCGGTATTAACACTCCTACTTTCAATAACGTCATTGCATTGCCCATTGACGATATACTGTACATTACAATACTTCAATACCTCTAATGGTTCTTGTGATATTTAGCTGTGACCAGACTTTTGCCTCACTCTGTATATTAAAGATATTGTCTAAGTCTAATTTATAACACATAATTTATAATATATAAATATGTTAATGTATAGAAGTTGTTCATTTTGTTTTTGGTTTGATGATTTTTTTTCTTTGGTTCTTTTTGTTTTGGTTCTTCTTTTTTTTTTGGGGGGGGGAGTCTTTGGTGCTTTGGGCGTGGAATCGTGACTTTCCCAGAGGTGTACCTTGAAGGACATAACTTGAATTTTACGCTGAGTCTTATAATCATTTAAATAAATAATCAGTATACTTACTTTTGGAACACATCTCATATACATTGTAAATAGCATTTGAGTGCACATTTAATATTCATGGTCAGTAATAAAATGTATATTTGTTTAGGTTTTGCAACATGAACTGCTGGCAGTTCGTGAAGCATGTATGAAATTGGAGATGGATTACAAGCCCGGTATTACATTTATTGTGGTGCAAAAACGTCACCACACTCGACTTTTTTGTGCTGATCGAAAAGAACAGATTGGAAAGTCTGGAAATATTCCTGCTGGAACAACAGTTGACATGAGCATAACTCATCCTACAGAATTTGATTTTTATCTTTGTTCCCATGCTGGTATTCAGGTATGTGAAAATATTATTATGCTGTTGTTACATTTATAAGTTGTTTGTTAAACTGTCATAAGAACAAGGTCTAGCCATACATTAAAGAAATACGTAGACACAACGTTTTGCGAAAAAATTGGCAACAATGAGAAGCTAGCGCCCTTGGCGAATCTAATGACACGGCTGACATTTTCTACTATTCTCTATGCATATTTCGCAATGTTTAAAATAGTTTTATTTTATTTTAAGATTGTCATTTGCCTGTCAAAGTATAAATATTTGAACTAGGATAAAATATATTCAATTGTATACCTATACCTCGCTATACGGCTGCTCTTTGTATAGCATTTTGCTATAACGGTTTTTTTTAATTATGGCACTTTTTCGATTTACTGCCCACAATGTTTCATTATACAGCCAAAATAATGCTGTCAATAATAAAAAATAATTGATCAAATAATTGGGTTCTTCGGCTCAGGGCTCTTCGAATCAAAATAATTGATTCGTTATACGGCTTTTCGCTTTGCGACCAACTTTTCCGAAACATATCTAGGCTGTATAGCGAGGTATAGGTGTATATTGTTTTCTACATTCTAGACATGAATTTCAAAAGAAAATAATCATATTATAAAGATTAAAAAAAGTATGTTGAATTTATGTATGGATAAGGATGTACAACTTAAAGAGTTGTTAATTAGAGAAAAGAGATATAATAAGTTAAAAAGACTTGATACTAAGAAAGTTAAAGAATATATTGAAAGAAAATGAACATGAATATCATAAAAATTATATAAACGCAATCGTAACAAGTGACGAAAAGAAATAATTTTTAAAAAATGAAAAATTTGGAAGTGGAAATAAAATGATAAAAAATAAACAGTACAATTCAGTTCCTTATGGATAACATGTAATATAAAGTAATACTATAAGACTGAAAAGCCCGTGCTTCACACTGGCTTTTCGTTGCAACATTCGTTCATTCTGTAATCTCATGTCGCATCGCAACATTTGTTTGTTGTGCAATCTCATATTGCTTTGCAACAATTTGTGTAATCTCATGTTTTTTTGCTACATTTCTTAGTCATTCATATATTAGTGAGGCAATTAAAACAGTTCGATGACAAAAAAGTCGGGCCTAAAAAAATATCAGGCCCAAATTGGTGGTGTAGAGCAGTTGGCTCTCAACCTTCTTTCCTCGTGTACCCCCTAACGATCAACTGTTTCTCAAAGTACCCCTTAGACTTAGAGTATTGTACAGGCATACCTCGACTTTCGTCATCTTGACTTTTGTCGTTTCGCTCTTTCGTCACCTTTAAATTTTTACCAAATTTTCAAATTTTTTTGTTTTGTCTTCACTGAGGACCGTCGTTTAGTTATTTTCGTTTTAGAATCGATAACTAATTGAATCTGATTATTTTGATAGCAGAATAGTACAATATACTGTACAGTAGTTATTTATTACCACACAGGTTACCTATTTTTGTGCTTTAATACATTGGGAACATAATTCATAATGCCCAAGTGTTGTGACAAAAAAGCCATTATTTTACGACTAAGAACACTTTTCTGACGTTATATTAGTGATAAACAATTGTAACTTGAATTTACATTAGCCATAAATAGAAACTATTTTCGGAAAATAACACAACATCCGCCTTTTTCTATTGAAAGTCAGGCATACCCCTTGGCACCATTTTGCGTACCCCTTTTTGAGACCCACTGGTGTAGAGAAAAGAGGAGTGTGGTGGTAAATTCTAGAAGGGTTCTATAAAAAACAGGTTAACAATTTCAACCTCAAAACGAAAGTTTCTATTGTGATGTACGGCATTGTGTGGAAAGCCTGAGAACTATCTAATGCTTTATAAGAAAAGGCCAGGTCTATATATCAGCAACGGAGCTTTGCGCATGCGTCTCGCCATAGCCAACGGCTTTGTCCGCAAAGCTAATGGCTGCTTCGACCTCACTTCATATACTTTTTGAAGCGATTCGTATTCTTGAACAGATATTAAGCTCAGCTCAAGGTCAATCTTGAATCAGCTCAATCAGTCAATCTTGAACAGATATATAAAGAATTAGAAGAACAGGGCTTTGTTTTGGTCGGCGGCGGACGGCGTTTGCTTTGATTTTCAGCACTTTGAGCGGTATTTTCAAAACCTGATGAATTTGAGCGTTCGTTGTGAGCGCTTTTAACGCTTTGAGCGCTATTTTCAAGTAAATTTGAAAATGTTTTAATTAACTAGCACCCGTGCTTCTGCACGGGGTGACCTCTAGTTGGTTTATGTTTATCGACACTAATTGTTTCACATGATCAATTATTTTTTGCTTTGGCTTGAGTTAGAAATACTGACAATAGTTTTTCTCTCGCCAATCAGCATTATTGCTTGTCTCGTAGTTTTTTTCACAACCACCTTTGGTTTATTCTTTATTGACTGATCCATATACCGTCAACTCTTGTCAAACCGCTTCACTATAGACCGCCACCCCCGATTATTGCTAGTGTTTCAAAATTTCATAAAAAGTTAAAACAGGCGAACTTGACGAAATTTTATCTATGTGAAAACATGGATAAAAAATTTTGTTGCTGAAATTGGGCCATTGCTAAATTTATACACTATTCAAAAAATTTGAATAAAAAAGCCATTATTTATTAAATTTTAATACTAGTACTTGAACAAGTTAATCATTAATATATTAACATGAAGTTCATTATTAATGAAATTTAAATGCAGTTATGGACTGAAATCGTTAAATGAGTCTAATCTCGAGCTATTCAACTACCAATTATTTCAGTAAACTTATTGAACTAAATTCTGGCTAATGGACTCCAGTTTAATCGTATCCTTCGTTGTAAGTCGGTTTCTGTTTTTCTTTTTGTTAACTGGAAGATTCAATGGGTTTCTTTCACATACCGATACGCCTGCGTTGTTCCTTGTTGGAGGTATAAAAAATTTCTTTTTACAATCTTGAAAGCTGGAAAAACAAACTTTTGTCATCAAGTTAATGGGTGTATTGTTTGAACATAACATATATCAATATTCCAAACACTGCCTGATAGGAGCAGCAGAATACTCTTCTGTGAGTTAACATCCACATTTTGGGTCTAGAACCTTAGCCCCTAGTTCAATGGGGCTAGCGAAAACAAACTGATAATTTTGGAATTTCACTCTCAGTTGGATTAATAAATATGTTATTATCAACGTTTTTTTTTTTTTTTTGGGTAGGTTCTCGGTGACCTACAGAGCTGATATTTGGAACAACCTTGGGTCATGGAATATTTTCTTGTATCAAATTTAGACGCATTAATGTCCAGTCAGTTATGAGATTTTGTCACACTAAGGGCTCGTTTTCCTCGAAAAGTGTTTGCTGCTGATATACCTACATTTTAAGCCATTTCAAGCACTTGGTTGTACACAGATAATTTTTATGTATAGTTGACTACCTCAATATGTGAACATTTTTTGTTGAGATTATAAAGCGGAACTATTTAAATAAACACTTAACATATTTTACCCAAAAATATATTTCCATGCGTTTCATGAGGTTGTAAAAGAAATTTTCACTTTTTAGTTACTTGTTTATTTGGTGATTACCTCATTTAATAATTAATATATTATATTTTACTGTGTATGGCTCAAAATAAAATGTACTTTTAATTATCAAATAACAGTACAACTTGAGGGCTCACAAACGTTTAAATACACTTGTCATTGGCTCACATTATGGCGGCAAAGTGAAAAGCGAAAGTTCTCAAATTAGTTGCCAATAGGAAAGTTTGATTCGAAAGTTCGTTTTTGAACTTTTGTGCAAAAGTTCGTCTTTTTGAATTACTACTTATCGCCACCAATGGACACAGAATCAATGTATCTTATCACACATTAATCCGCCCTCTGTCAACTGCCACCATCGTTTACTGCCAAACTTTTACCCAGTGCCATGGGTGGCAGTATAAATAGGTTTGACTATATATAACCATGAACATGTAAGTTATAAAAATAAATATTTACGGTGGAAATTACTATAACTGGAAAGTAATAGTAATGATAATTAATAGCTGTAACCATTCAATAAATAGGCTAGATGTTTCTGATGTACGATTTAACCTGACCCTGTCATTACACGAAGTGATGAGCATAATCAAAAGCAAACCAGAGACAATAACATACCAACAAGAAAGATTGTGTATTTTTGTTTCACTGAAAAGGCCTAGCTTTATTGCACATATATGATTTGTGAACATATTAAACTTTTATATGTATTTGTAAATAAAATAAGAGTAGGCTTATGTTTTTTGTTGACGGTTTTTTCTTTGCAGCGAGTTGCAAAACTTATTCAATTTCATGCATAGGGTCCTACTGTATATCAAAGTCAAAGTAAAAATTCATTAAATAAAAATTGCCTTTGCAGATTAATTATATAAAATATTTTAATATGATAATTTTGTTTGATTTTGGTTGATATTGATGAATGGTTTATTTTTTTTAAATGGTCTGGATTTTTATACTAATTTGTGACATTTTCATTCATTAGGGAACAAGTCGTCCATCCCATTATCATGTACTCTGGGATGACAATCACTTCAATGCAGATGAGCTGCAGTGTTTGACATATCAGCTTTGCCACACATATGTCCGCTGCACCCGTTCCGTTTCCATACCTGCTCCTGCATATTATGCTCACTTAGTAGCTTTTCGAGCACGCTATCATTTGGTGGAAAAAGAACACGATAGGTAGGTTTTATGTATATTTTTAATTATTTTTTAATAATCTGGGCTGTTTTTTTATGTTCCAAAGTGATTAAGTTTCCTTTCTGTATAAGCTGAAGCTTGGGTTAAAACACAACATCCAACTTTTATTATTACCAAATGGAAATTCCGATGATATCATTTGAGTGAAAAGTGTCAGCAAATTAAATATTGGAATGAAGGAGGAGCCTATTTGATTGATGGTAGTGTGCACAGTTATTAACTCAATGCACGCATGATCATTCATTCTCTAATTTAATTTCAACAGAATGAGATAACTGATCTAGTAAATCTTGTTCCAAGTTCAAGGGAAAAAACAAAAACAAAAAAAACCTGCAGTCTACTAGATAAGTTTTAGTCATTGATTAATTATTCTAAAAAATTGACACTTTCCTCCATTTTGTATATGATTTGAATTTTAGATAGGGCACATTTGAACAACAAATTTTTACGGGTGGGTTTTATTTTTTTTTTTTACATTTTATAAGTTTTTAAAATTGTTGATAGTTTATTAGTACTATCTACTTGCATTTATGTGTTAAAATTTTTCCAGAGTTCATACAGTCATGGACAATTGATTGGAAACAAACATTATAAGTTTGGTTTTATCAAAATGAAATGCATCTAATTTAAGATATTAAAAAAGTGAAGAACATTATTTAATAGAAAATTTCATGGACTTTCGAATGATGCTGTCCATGTGTTACAATAATAAAGTATTACTTCATAATTATTTATTAAACCAAGTAAAGTATAATTTACATCGGACAATTGATTGGAAACATATGGAATTAGTATTTGGTGAGATATCCATGCGCTTAATTACTACTCGATATCGTTTGGACATTGATTCAGCATACCTTTGGATCATGTTTAACCACAGGGAAGTCTATTTTCTTGACTTTACGGTTTGAAATAAATGCATCTGAATTACGGTGTACCTCACAATTCACGCTAAATGTCACCCGATAAATTTTCTATGGAGTTTAAATTAGATGATTTTGGTGGTCAAATGATCACTATGACATTATCTGGTAAACAACTTTTTTTGAACCTGGCAGGGTTCTTAGGGTTTGTATCATGATGGAATACATGCATATGGCAACAATACAGTACTCGACATTTAACTTTATTAATTTGCCATCTGGACCAGTGGACTAATTTCAAACTAAAAAAAAGCATCCCAAACCATAACATTGTCACGGCCAATCTTGTTTGCATTTACAGGTACTTTTGATCAAAACAATGTTTTGGTCTTGGCCAATTGGAATTAATATTCTCCTTTTGTGACACTTGTAATATATCATTCCACAGCCGTTAAAAAATTTGTCCACGACAGTTGTAGTCAAGCATGAAAATTAAAATACAGTAAAAAATTAAAAGACACCATTTAATACAGAATTTCAAGGTCTATCGAATGATGGACTGTATTACATGTCTTACAAAAGTGGAATTGGAAAAGTGTTTTCAATTACTCATTTCCAAGACCAAAACATTGTTTCGATCAAAAGTGCTTGTCAATTCAGGCAGTTTTGGCCACGGCAGTATTATGGTTTGGGGCTGTTCTTTTTAATTTGAAATTGGTCCATTGGTCCAGATGGCAAAATGAATAGAGTTTAAATGCATAAAATTCTGAGCCTTACATAACGTAAAATAGAGCTTGTAATAGATACGCTCCATCATCTACAATTGGTATGACTGTGTCATCACACCTTTTTCGTTCAAATGCTGAACTTGTATTTCGGAGGTTTGTTGAGAAAAAAAATAAAGCACGTCAATGTAATATGTTCTGAGAAAACATTGCAATGTGGGTTTAAAACAATTTAATTCAAAGAAACTGAAGCGTGAATTTTTTGTAAATTGTAACACATTTTTTTAATTGTTTTTAACACAGGTTTTTAATTGTTGAAGTTGAATTGGTTTATCATATAATGGTGCAAGCAACAGCTCTAAAGTACACTTTTAAAAAGGTGGATTCTGTCTCCCTTTATTCCCCCCCTCCCCAACCAGATTTTGGAAAAAATAGAAAAACACGTGTTTCTTTATTTTTAAAAAAGATTCCAAATACTAATTTTCTTTTTCAACCCTCTTCAAACGATTAGTGATTTTATTGATTATTATTTCTATTTATATGTCTTCAACAATTACTTTTCACAACTTACAAACTTTTTTTTTCATTTACAGTGGTGAAGGAAGCCATCAGTCTGGTAATAGTGAAGATCGTACTCCCAGTGCAATGGCACGGGCTGTCACAGTACATGCTGATACCAACAAAGTTATGTATTTTGCATAACCATTATTATGCATAGGTTTTTTGATTGGTTTTGTTTGCATTATTTTTTTTTTACAATATTTATCAGTTGATGTAAAGAGAACATTGAAATGGTTTTCCTATAGCTGTATTTACTAAAGGAATATTTTTTATTTGTTTTAAAACTTTGACGATTATAAATTTAATCATGCTTTGTCACTTTATTGATCAAGAGATATGAAACATTTTGTTGGTCAATTTTATATATATGTATAATCAATCATGTAAGCTTATAATGAATTGGTCAAATCACTAACATTTGAAATTTAATTTCATGGTTTGAGTTAATTGTTTATATAGAATACTGTTGTACGATCATGTATCATTCATTATAAAATACAGCTTGTAGAGAATTAACATGCATCTTCATTATTTCCATCATGGTTGCTAAAAGTCTAGAAATGGATGAAAGTGACTGCCAAGGAGCCAAATTCAAGTCAGTTGTAAAGTGTATTTTAAAATTTCAATATCTGAATGCTGATTATCACAATGTACAATGAAGTTTCTTGTATTTTACATTTTCTAGAAAATGTCTAGTAAAGTGGGAGTGTGTTAAAAAAGCCTTTTGGCAATTAAAATAAATAAAATTGAATGGGACTTCTTTGCTGCTATGAAAGTTTGTTTTATGTATAGTTTACAATCAGTTGATGCGCAATGTGATAATGGAATGATGTAGTGTGTTTCTGTAATTTAAATATATCGATATTTCTATTCAAAGTCAGTATTTAAACGAATAATTTTTCGCTTGTATGATTTCTACTGAGCCACTATTAATAAGCAAAACTTTGTGAGAATGCAGAATTCACAAGCTGGAAATAACTAAAAAATGGTTGTTTTTTTTTTGTCTGTTCTTTTTGAAGATTCTAAACTTGGATATCCCCATGATTTTCACACATGCATTTTGTCATTTTTCAGCATGCATTTTAACTGGAAGGCTATAGCCATAATGTAAGTTTAAACCTAGTGTTAATATACTGTACTTGATAGTTTGACATTGGGCCTCAATACCCGAGTAATTCTCGAAGTAGCAAGCCAGTTTTATGAGATTCCTACATATTACTGTTTAGACTTAGTTTTTGAAGGTGTGCTACAAATATATGATTAAAATGGTTGAATAAAAAATTATTACTATTTCTTTGCAAGCCTATTAGGTTAATAAATAGCGATGGAAATTTCCCTACTGCCAGAATTAGTTGCATAATATTGCTATTACTCCTTATTTCAATGATCACAGAAATATAAGTCAAAACATTGGTGATTTGGAAACTTGCATCATTTTCTGATACTGCTAGTTAGCATAAGTTGAAATTAGTATGCAATGATGACTACTTTAAAATTGAGAGTTGAATATTCCTTTAAAATGGTTAGGTGCATCGATGCCACATTTATGGGATTCGAGTTACTGTGTCTCAATTAGTTCAGGCTTCCAATTGTCAATGTAATTAAAGATTTGTGGATCATAACTAAGATGGGTTGTTCTTTACAAATGTTTTCATTACATTTCATGATTTTTTTTAAAATGTTCATTGTTCAGTGGATTCATAGGGTGTCCATTATTTCGAATGCTGCCCATGCTATAACTTATTTATTTTGTGATATTGCATTCAATGCAACATAAAACCATAATATTTTTTGTGTACAGATTTTCGGAAAAACATGATTATCTTTACATGATTTAATTTCTTGTATTGGTTGCAATCTTTAGCCAGTCATGAACAATGATCAAATTTGTCCATCTATCTGATGTCAACCAATGAGGGTCCACTTGATGTGACCAAAAGTTTATAATATGTATCTTAAATGAATGAAGTGATGGTGGTGATGCCACTGACATCGCATTTAAAAATATTTATACACTCAAAAGCGTAAGAGGAAGGGTTTTTTATATTAACATTTTTATTTAAAAATCACATCATTTATGCTTTGAATTTGGAGATAATTGGCTCACAAGAAAAAACTAAATGCAATCAATTCAGCATGAATTTTTCGAAAGACAACTTACTGAAATCATTTTTGTTTTATCAAAATAAGAATATGCCTTAAATAATAAAAGTAACGAATTTTTAGACAAAACTGCAAATAGGGTTATTCTTGTTTATATAATTAATTGTGTTTCTATGTGATAAATCCTACTCTTATTACTCAATATTTTATATAACCAAGATTTTTTAGCATTCTTGATTCTTTACAGCAGGGATGAGGCCCAAGTGTGCAAGGTAATTGGTTTCTGCAAAACTATTAATATTACGCTTTGTTTGAAAACATTTGTTTATTTAAAATATTTTTTTTCATTACATGCTACTTATTGCAGATTAATTGCATGTAACCAGGGAGTGGTTGTGAGAACTGTTGATTGCTTTAAAATGACAGTTCACAGTCATATTTACTGACTAACCAGATTAGAAATGTTTTGTCTTAAAATAGTTTTATATCTGTATCTAAGATTTTCTACATCAGAACATGAGATAATTATTGAAGTGAAACTCCTTATGTGGGGATGAAGTAAAAGGAATGTGCAAAACATCCTGCTTCCACACAATCCAGTGCAACAATAGTTTTTTGTGCGAGAAACCTGGAGGATGCAACAAGACAAAGTAGGTGAAGTAAGTGACTCCTGGTGCGGGTATAGTACAGTAAAGGGCATATTACTCGTGCAACTTAGCTACCCTTTTTTCTTGCAAGTTCACTTTGTCTCACTACAATTTCTGACATCATGATATTAAAAAACCTGTTTTCAATGGCCACTTGCATCTGCTTGCAACCCGTCTAAATTACACGAGCCACTTGATTTGCAAGGAAAATAGCATCCCAGGCTACAACGTGATAATGATTCGTTCATTTCGCAAAATGGCAGGCAAGATTTTGATTTAGCTGCTTACTAGTTAATGGTGCATATGCTAATGGAGAAAAAACGAATTGGGCACGCGACTGGCTAGGTCAAAGAGACGAGTTTAATCGGGAACGATGGTTTGCTGAGAGAATTGCAGCTTGAGGAGCCCCACGAATACAGGTGGTATCTTCGCATGGATGCAACAACATGTGAGTATTTGCTTGATTTAATAACACCACTGATTCAGAAAGAAAACACTCGTGCAAAAGGCTATATCGCCATGTCAATGCCTTGAAGCAACTCTTTGTTATCAGGCAACATTTTATATATGTAACAGAAAAACACAATTTAAACACTGAAGTTTTCAACCAAGTGCTATGTGATGTCACATCACATCAGTCAGTTTTATTTTGTATCACTTTTTTCTTTTACTTCACTTTGGATAAAGTTTGTAAAGAAGGAAAAAATTGGCAGGCTGGTTTACAGCCCTAGCTATACCATGGCAAAGATGCATTCATTCAAACCATGATTTTTATAATATTGTAACTTGTTTTGCCGTAGGACTACGTCTTTCTCCGAGGTTGGGCTGGTATTTTGAGGTTGAGCGCGCGCAAAGCAACGGAAGTAGCGCGG
>JAQIWH010003638.1:0-19253 GCA_034695005.1 Cryptops parisi
AACATTCCAACAATGTTAAATTTTTAGGACATTTCTCCTGGTCAAGAATTACTGGTATGGTACAGTCAAGACCACCGTTTATACATGGGCCTTCCTGGTGTAGGTGGTCCAAGTGTGACCGAAACTCCACCACGAACCAACAGCAAACTAGGTATTGTATATCATCATGCGGTAGGCCACGTATTAATAATAGTAAACAACGGTTGACATTTTCATGGAGGATTAGGCACCTGTGAATCGATAGAGCAGAAGAAACAAGAACATTGGCTTTTTAATCTCATTGATTATTCATTGGGATAGGGGCCGAAGGAGGAGGAGGAAGTGGGATGACGAGATGTGTTCTTTGCCAACGTGGTTTCAACTCACGAAGTAATTTACGGTCACACATGAGAATTCACACAATGGAAAGACCCTTTGCTTGTCGATTTTGCGACAGGCGTTTCAGCCAATCGTCAACACTGCGTAATCACGTCCGTTTACATACAGGTGATGTTGTTTTGTTTGAACAGATTGGTCCTATAGCCGATCCCTGCGTAACACCCGGGAAATTGCTATATGTTTTAAAAACAACGTTTTATGATAAAAAATTGCTAAAAAATATTATTTTTCGTTTTCAATTGGTAGGTGAAAAACCATACAAATGTCTCATATGTCAGAGTGCCTATTCGCAGTTAGCTGGTCTTCGTGCTCATCAAAAAAGTGCTCGACATCGACCTAGAGTAGTATTGTCTGAAGATCAAAAACATACGGATAAAGAACCACGATGTGTCACAGTTTGACATAGGTGACATAGTTTTCATAAATTATATTTTTGTATATGTTTATTTTTTTATGAAAAAGAGAAAATATTTTATTTATTGATGCAGTGATGTATGAATAGCGTTCGTGAGATTTGACTACATTGTCATATTTATTTTTATCATGGAAATTAATGTTTTATTTGTATATTAATGTTTATTGGTCAAATAATAGCGAGTCAAATTATTTTATTAGTAATGATGATATGTATTTTATTTTAATTTTTGTTCTTTTATAAGTTCTATAGTTTATTCATCATTCCAACTGTCATAAAAAATCAATATACAAATATACAATGCAAAAAATAAAATAAACACATTCAGCTTAAAAGAGAAAAAAAATAAAACTTAAAATGTAAATATATTTTATACATTATTTTTTTTTATATATATATTACAAGCTAAAATGATGTACTATAACATAGGGCTTTGTTTAATAATAAAATTTTTACATATATTTAAATAGAGTTTTTATTTGTTACAAGTCCATAAAACATCCACCCTTGTAGTTCTTGTATGTGAAGTCTATTAGGTATATGGTGAGTGAGTATCCGAATTTTCTCCAAATTCTAGATACTAAATAATAAAATTAACCGTACATAATACAAAGCTCTAAATTTGATCACCTATTTGCCTATAAAATTCCCCAAATGAAACGGTTAATCAATCGGACGTTTATTTTAATTTACTTGTTTACCCCCACCCTAATTGCACTTTTCTATGAAGTACGATTCTTTGATTTGAATTTAAATTTAATACAACTAGCACCACCGAACGACAAAAAGCGTTAAGAGTTTGTGCCATTTAGTTGTACCGTTCGGCCGAACGATGGCACTCTACGTATTACTTTGAGATAAATTGGGTATTGCTAATTATATAGTTTCTAAGGCGTCTTTTAAATGGTTATATTAATTCCTAGGTTAATTAAATTATTAATCTTTTATGGTATTAAAATTTTTAGAGTTTTTACTATTCATCTATAAACTCAACCCGACTCAACCCTCAGATACAGTCAGGCAAAATAAACATTTTCACGCTTGTGTATTTTTTGTAAAGAAACCAAGCGCGTGTAAATTCGAATCGCATAAAACAAGTCATCTTTATTTTTTCTTTATAAATATAAAATAAATAAATAAAAAATTTTAAATAATAAAAAAAGATTAAACATAAACCATTAATATTTGACATTTTCATGATTATTATATTTCACAGTACTGTATATTTGACAGTGTAATGCATTTTATTTATACACGTAACTTTTGTAAATATTTTATATTGTCTATTGGATAAATAAAGGTAGTTGCCTTTATAAGGTAAAAAAAATAGGGTAAGAATAAAAGCTCGGGTAACTTTCCAAAAATTTCAAGCATCCAAAAAAAAACTATAGTAAATAAACAAAAAATAAACAAACAAAACACAAGTTCAGTGTATCTCATGACGTCATCCATCGGTCGCTCGAAAATAGAAGGCCGCAAAATGGCGTTCAACTTAGAGGACGACGAAGACTTTTCTTCTCATTTCGAAGCTTTGGGTTCGTCCAAAGCCGAAAATATTCTTCCAGTTTATCGTTATCGGTCGAAAAGAACAGGAATCACTGTTGCCTTGGCCACAGTGGGAGGACCTGCAGTCCATGGCTATTTCTGCTTAGGTATTATATTGTTACACAGAAATCATCGACATTCATTTCATGCACTCGTGGTTGAACATCTGGAATCAGCTGTTTTGTACAGTGATCCCTCGTGTAACGACTACACGAAATGGTCGTTACACGAGATAAGTTTACTTCTGTGGGTAATTGGTTGAAGGAATAAAATTTTCTTCATTTTTTTTGAAATGCAATAAATATCATGATATAAAATATAGAAATATATAACAATCTTTTAATGGTAAACTTTGGTTTTAGGTTGGTGGGCGGAGTTTAGTTAAAATAGCGTTAACATAAATGGAATATTTTAATGTTGTTGTATTTTCTAACTAACCTAACCTAACCTGGTATTAGCATTATAAATTATGCTGACTAAGAGGTAAACAACAATAAGAAAATGACCTACAGGGCTGAAATTTTGAACCTAGGCCGTGAAACAAATTGTTTCAACAATATGTTTCACGGCCTAGGTTCAAAATTTCAGCTCTGTAGGTTCATTAGCCATTTAGATGGATCAGTGTCCAGTCAATTCCGACATTTTGTCACTCGGAGGGTTCATTTTTCCTCGAAAAAGTGTTTGCTGACGCTATAGCTACATTTTAAGCCATTTCACACATTGTTGTACACAAAGTTAAATGGTTTTTTGGATATATAGTTACTACCTACTTAGTGTATTACCTTATTACGTGAAAAGTCATTCATTGTTGAGAGAGTATAAAACTGATCCATTCAAATAAACACTTCATCTATTTCAACCAAAAATAAATATATTTCCACGTGTTTTGTTTCAGTAATTACGAGTTTGTAAAAGGTCATCAAAAATGCAGTTTTTTTTTTTTAATAACTACTTGTTTTTTACCTAACCTAAACTGGTATCTACACCCACCCATAGAAACCGGTTTAGATTAAGTAAAAACAACATAAAATCAAACGCAACTAGCAAAGGCTAACAGAAGAAACTCACAAAACCTCTGGCGGCGAACTAATGTACCAAATTGAAATTCATATATTCGTTTATTGTTGCAGCGACTGAAGCTCATGATGATGATGGTTTGCCTCACACTTTAGAACACCTTATCTTTTTAGGAAGTGAACTTTATCCCTATAAGGTACATATTAACAATTAATTTTTATATTTGTAAAAAAAAAAAAAACCAGTCAATCAACTGGCACCTGGCGTCATCTGGTGACAACACTGAAAAAAAAATCGTTTTTAGATTTTGAGAATTTAAATTGTATTTGAATTGAGCTTTAAGTAGGCAGATTATTATAGTAGATGTGATGATTAGTTATGATATCACATACGTGATTATTAAATTTTAGATTATTAACTAACATTGCTTTTAATTTACGTAGGGTGTTCTAGATTTAGTAGCGAATCGTTGTCTAGCTTCTGGAACCAACGCATGGACGGACACCGATCATACGTGTTACACGGTTGTAACGGCCGGTGCCGAAGGATTTTTGCAATTGCTACCTATTTACTTGGATCATATTCTATATCCCATACTCAGTGTACGTACGTCTCGAAGATTGGTTATTCGATTATTATCATTTTTTTCCGAGCAATGTAATAACCAAAGAAATGTGATCTTTGCAGGAAGCTGGTTTCGTTACCGAAGTTCATCACATCAACGGTGAAGGTGAAGATGCTGGCGTCGTTTACTGCGAAATGCAAGCGCGGGAGAACACCGGAGAAAGTTTGACGCATCTCAGCATGTTGAGAGCCATGTATCCGGAACCTTCCGGTTATCGTTGCGAAACTGGTGGCATCATGAAAAACTTGAGAGAATCGACTGACAATGAAAAGGTTCAATTTAACTTTCATTATTATTTTTTTTACGTCGTAAAAGTCAACTTTATTATATTAACAACTATAATTACAAGTTATGATTAGAAATATAGCCTGGTTATGTTTTTTTTTAAAAATAATTTTTCGTTTCGTTGTTTTCAGATAAAGAAATATCACGCCGAGTTTTACCGTCCTGAGAATCTGTGCATTATCGTAGCTGGGCAAGTGACGTTGAAAGATTTGCTGAAAACGCTGCTGCCTTTTGAGGAACGTATTCTATCCAAAGTATGAAATTTTATTTCACTTGTTTTCATAATTGTTCTTTCATTAAATGATGTGCTGATGATTGAAGGGCGTGGTGTAAAAGGGCTGTTAAGTAACATTTTTACGGTCTCGAGGAAATTGCGTTGTTGTCTACTTGTCACTTCTTGCACTAGTAATAAGTTTGATCGTATTGTTTTGCTCAAAATTAGGCGTGAGGAAGGCAGAATTGCACCTAACACATTCGAAAATTTGAGGTTATTTTTGACATTCGATATTATTATTATTATTATTGAACTTTACACACAGGGTGTCCCATAATGCAGTTTTCTTAACTACCCAACAGATTAATTTGACTTCCAGATAATTCCTATGGGAAATTTTTTTTTGTCTGGTACTACGATAAAAGCATTTTTTCCAGTACATTAACTCAACGATGCACTTTGACGTTGTAGGGTCCACGTCCGCCATTCAACCGTCCTTGGCAATTCGACATTCCTTCTTTGTCGGAAAGTTGTGATAAAGATGTCCCTTATCCTTGCGACGACGAAACCAGCGGCATCATCATAGCAGCTTGGAGAGGACCCAGTTGTAAAGTAATTTTGACAACAAAGTAAAAATTGGTCAAACAATTTTTGACCAATTGACCTTGAATTGAATTGAATTGAATTTTGACCAACTCAACAAAAATTGAGTTAATTGTAAATTTTTCCATTCAACGAAGGAATTACGGAAATTGATAGCTATAAGTCAGTTAGCCGAGTATCTGACCGATTCACCGATATCGTCTTTACAGCGAGAATTTGTGGAAACCAACGATCCGTATTGTACGGATGTAAGTCGTCGAACGTTTTTCAAAGTTTATAGTTTAATTTATATTTTATATATATAATAATAATATAAATATGTTATCACAATGTTGCAGGTTGGACATTCCATCATCGAAAACTCGGAAACGTGCTTGTATTTTCAGTTTGAAAACGTTCTTGCTGATAAGCTCGAGCATGTCAAAGCGAAGTAAGCCATGTTTCACATTGGACAAATATAAGCTTTTTATAATATAGAACGCAAATATATATATATATTTGCTTAATTTTTCATTAAAAATTAGTTGAATAAAAAAAAATTATTTGTATTTAGATTACAGGACGTTTTGCAAAACATCAGCAACGGTACAGACGAATTGGACATGAAGAGGATCAGGACATTGTGTCGTCGGAGGGGATTGGCAATTTTAAGCGAGGTAAAGACAAAAATTACGATTGACCTTTTGTGACTAAAATGTTTTTGTGCTGGCACTTGATGATTTTATATGTTTCTGTAGCTGGAAAAAAATCCACACGATATCATAGCTCAGAATTTGATTGGTGATTTTTTGTACGGATCTGGTGGCGAGGATGTAAGTTAATTTACGAACCTGTCGATTTCTTCATTTTGAAAATGGAACTAGAATGACAAGCTGTTTTGTTGATATATTTGGTTTTTTGTTGTTGTTGTCTTGTTAGTTGAATATAAGATTGAATCAAGCGACGATATTGGAAGAACTTAGCGGAGAGCCAAAAGAATTCTGGTTGCAACTGCTGAATGAAATGTTCATAGAAAACAAGTTAGTCTTTGTAAGTAAACAATCACTTGATATAATTTTACACGAATATAATATCCTATACACTTTTTTCCTGTTACGTCCCATGTTTCTGTACAACGGTGTTCCTAACAAGTAGATTAAAGATTTTTCAAGAATACTTTTTATATATAATATCAATATATTCAAAAAATTCGTTTTTTGATTTCATGTTTCGATTTATGCGAATTGAAATTCATGCAATCTTGGAGTAATTTTTGATGTTCAATTTATGCGAGTTTTGAAAAATTCTGTTTTTGATTTTTTTGTGATTTTCGATTTATTTATATTTATATACGATTTTATTTTTACTTTTAGATTAGGGGTAAGCCAAGTTGTGAATTGATGCAAATCATGAGCGATGAAGAGAAGAAACGAATAGCCGCTCAGCAGGAGTTTTTAGGAGAAACGGGGATCAAAACGAAGGAAAGGATTTTACAAGATTCGACAAAGAAGAACGAGGTACGGCTAGATTGGTATCAAAAATTTTTTTAAATGAATTCAATATTCGTCGATTAAAATTGAAAATATTCATTTCAATCGAATGGAAATGAATATTAACAATGCAAGCAATTTGTCAGTCCCGGTAGCTCGGGTGGTAGAATGTCTTGTCGTATATAAAAGAGGTTTCTAGTTGCGTTTTGGTTTGAAACTTAATTCAACAAGAGTTAAAAAAAAAGTTGCTTTCGTAAACTTTTGATTGTTTGACGTTGATAGGAACCGCCACCTGACGATATGATAACGGGCGTTCCCGTTCCGAGTTTGTCCAGCATTCAGTTCCTGTCGGTGAAACACACCTCGAATCATCCCGGACAGCAGATGCAGGATATCGATTTTCCCGTGGAAAAAATGCCAGTCTGCTTTCTGCTAGACGACGCTACGTCGAACTTCGTTCAGGTTTCTAAAAGAAGCTTATTTTATTTTTTGAATCTGTCATCGTCGAGTGATTTATCGATCGTTGATTTGTCCATTACAGTTAAAACGAAATAATGATTATTTTTTTTTACTGTGTTTTGATGACTGGTATTTTTTGATCAGTTCACTGCCCTTTTAGATACGGGACATATAGAAACCAACATGCGTCTTTACTTGCCACTTCTCAGTGAAGTGCTATTGGAATCGCCCATCATAAGAAATAATGGTAAAGAATAGACTTGGCAAAAAATAGGAAAAGATGGACATGAAAATCAATAGATCTTTTAACATGCGACCTCTTCTTGTTGTTCATCTTTTTTTCAGAATTGGTTCCGTACGAAGACGTCATTTTCCAGTTGTCGGAAGACACCGTCAAATCGGTCGCTATGCTCGGGATCGGCATGTCGGAAGAAACTCCTCGTTTCAATTGCGGTGCGTTTGCACAAATGTTTCAACTTGTCATCAAGGTAGTCTCAGGATTTTAAAATTTCATTATTTTTTTATTCATTGCACTATACTGTTAGTTATCCATTGGCATCCATTTTTGTAAATAATAAAAAATACAAGAGACTATTTTAACAAAAAAAGACAAGACTGGGTAGCGACCACTCGCAGGTAGAAGTTTATTCTAAAATGGTCTCCTGTAGTTTATGGACCAAGTCATGCGACACATGTCTATTTGTATAGCGTCACCTGTTTAGATTAATTGGAAAACAAAACATTAAATTTATTAAAAAGCATATTAAATAGTGTTGGTTTTTTTTTAACTAACTTAAACTGGATTCTTAATAAGAATAGCCCAAGTCTTCACCTCTATCTTTATCTCTGTGAGAACGCATCTTGGTCCAGAACGCTTGGTCCATTCAACGCTGCTTCTATTGTTATCAAAGCTTACTGCTCGCTTTTTCATTACGCGTGTCAATGCAGAGGTGACACCTAGCGACATTTCAATGAAACGAAACCTTCAAAAATTAAAACCGTGCATGGCACGGGACTACTTCCAGTCAGTTTGTATTAATTAACAACAAGCCAATTGTTCTAGCATTGATTCGTGCTGTACCGTAAAAGATTATTTTCAGTTGAGGGTTGGGGTTAAAATTTCAGTTATTTTTTTTTTGTAGGTGGAATTGAAACGTTACGCTAAAGGAATCCACTGGCTCAAGGAGCTGTTGTTTCAAACCCAATTCACGGTGGAAAGGCTCAAGATCATAGCAAGCAAGATGGTGAACAGCGTGGCTCACCTGAAACGAACTGGCTACATCGTGGCGCAGTCCTTGATGAAGGAACTGTGTTTCGGCAAAGGTAACTTTTAAAACGCAACTCCCCAACTTAAAAGTATACGGGGTGTTCTTAAAATAATCTACTCATCTTTTCAAAACAAAGCAAAAAAAGCTATATAAACATGAGTCTGGAACTACTATTGCGTACTCCTTTGCATACTTACAGCAAATGAGGCCGTAGGCTTATGCCATTGCGTGACTTGACCCTGCGTCATCTCTGAATGGAAGCATTTCCGGACCCATGTTTATATGGGTAGTTTGCCTTGTTTCGAGTTTGTCTGTGGTCGAAATCTTGATTTTCTGTTTGGTTTTTGCCTTTTAGAGAGCAATCATTATACAAACAACATTCTTCGACAACATACGTTTCTTACCAATCTCTTGGTAGAATTGGAAGCAAATCCAGACGAGGTAATTTTTCGAATGACATTTTTTGTTTTTGTCATTGAGTGAACTTTTCTTCATGGAAAATGTGAATATCGAATTGATAATTTAAAAAAAAAAAAAAAAAAAAAAAAAAGAGAAATTTTATTTTTGTCAAAATATAGCGTATTATATTTCGTCACGCAGGTCATCAAAAACATGAACTTGTTGCGAAATTTGTTGACATCCAGCGGGAACATCACAGTCCACATGATGGCTGACGTCAACCGACTCGCGCAGTTCGGAGATCCCGTCGCTCCTTGGATGAGTTTTCTTCCGGCTGATCATATTCCTACTTCTCATCTAAAGTAAATAATATTTTTATACACTTCGTAATTAGCTTCACTTGTGAGTTGTGAGTTTCTACGTACACTTAAAACAAGGCGACTCGATGGATTTTGATGATTTGGATTCGCCTTGGTCCATCGCGTGACACTAGCTATATGGCGTCGACGATGGATTTTGATGAATGTCCATGAATTCGTCTTAGTCTAAGGACTTTGCCACTGCCTGTATGCCAGTATATAATGAGTATTCTTAAAAAGGCATTTTTAATGTACTTGTTTAGATTCATTTTTTGTCATAGGCCCTACCTACTTCTTTGATAGGTTGTTCAGGCAATTAATGATTGAAATTTAATTTTATTTCGTTTTTTGTTGGCAGATGTTTTTCATCCGTTAAACATGACCATGAGTTGATTGTTCCGCTTAAGGACATCCAGATTAGGGGAGGATTGATTGGCTTAGGGTCGGTCGAAACGGCTTACTTTGTTCAAGCGATTCCTAGCGTTTCGTCGTACAACGATGCTGATTTGCCAGCGATCATGGTTTTAGTTCAGTATTTGACTCAGCTCGAAGTAAGAGACACCATTGTTTGTTTTTCTTTGCTGAAACGTGAACGTTAATCATTGTATTTACTTATTTTCAATTCGATTTCTCATTGACGATAGGGTCCAATGTGGCGTCAGATACGTGGACTGGGTCTTGCTTATGGATTCAGGTAAACGTAACGTGAAATCCAGGAGTTGGGTATAATAACGGCGTTTTTTTAAGGAATGACGAAAGAAAGGGGAGTTAATTCGCTTTTGCACCCAACTCCTCAATTGAATGTTTCTTGCGATTTTAGTAAGTTTCATTAAATCGTTTTTGAACGGTTTGGATTTGTAGTTTGCCCGTGAAACCCGAAGAAGGCTTGCTGTTCCTCCTTTTGTACAAATGCTCGCAAGTAGTTAGCGCCTACAAAGAAGCAAAACAGATACTGGTAGGTCTTCACTGGATATTTCCAAAATTTAAATTTTTTGAAGAAATCTCGTTTAAAGGTCTGAACTTGTATTTTCTTACTCATCATCGTACGTTGTGTAGAACGATCACATCAGCGGTAAAGAAACGTGGGATGATGCGTTGTTGGATTCCGCAAAGAGCAGTTTGATTTTCGAGATCATCGACCATGAAAAAAACGTGCCAGGCGTTTGTTACGAGTCCTTGCTGTCGTACTTCCGTGGAGTGGAGCCCAATTTCAATAGGTTAGTGGCTGTCGATCGGAATTTTACGGTGATCTATGAAAATTCCAATTGTGTTGTTTTTAAAAATCATTCATTTTGTGTCTTTTGTAAAATCTTTTTTTTTTTGTTTTTGTGTGTGTGTTGTCGAATAGAAATATGCTGGAAAAAGTGTCGGCTGTTTCCGCCAATGATTTGAACCAAGTCGGCATGAAATATTTTCATTCGCTGATCAGCGGCGAAAATGCACGCTGCTCAGTCTGCTGCCATTCGTCGAAAGTGGATGAGGTCGTTCAAGGATTCAAAGAGTAAGATGTTTGTTTGTTTGTGTTAGATTTTATTATAAACATGGTTGGTGGTTAAAAACAATAATGAAGTGTTTTATTTTATTTTATTTATTTATTTTTTTTTGCAGCGCTTCGTGCGAGTTGGAAGTTATTCCGTCGTTGGAGGAGAGTTTTTTAAGCAAACTGTGAGTGTGTGTATTATTGCAACTCATTTTTATCGATAAATATTTTTTTGTTTTTTTTTTGTTTGTTTTTTTTTTTTTTGCTAAAAATATTTTAATGTAAGTGTTTTTTTCACAGAATTAAAGCATGTAACTTAACAGTATCACTTATTTTTTTTTGCGCTCGCTCTAATTAAAATTTAATGAAATGCAGGATTCATCTTGACTTGCCGTATTTTTTGCGAATATAAGACGCGTCTGCGTCTCTTGTGTGATAATGATCTTCCAAAAATATCTCCGAGATCGTGGTGTGCTGAAAGATCGTGACACGCTGGCACGTGTAGGAGGCAAATGTAAGATCGTGTAGGATGTCTACCACGTCTGCAAATGTCGACACATTGAACGCTGATAAAGTATCTAAAAGAAACTTGGAAATCTTTTATCTCTCATTCCACGTAAAGATTTGTTCAGTAGTAAGAGTGATCGAATTTTTGTAATGTGTCACGGAATTATTAAATAACCCTGTATAATTCATTTTCACTTGAAAAATAAAGGTCAGGCGATCCTTGCGGTACACCCCAAAAATATTTTGCCCTTTGAACCTAAATCGTTAAAAAATAGATAATATCACATGTTAATAATGTAAAATATTTATATTAACATTATAAATAATACACAATTATGAATAATAGATGTGTATTATACTCGAATCTTTAAATGTCGCGTCTTACGTTTGCGAAAATACGGTAATAGTCAAGTGACATTTAAAACGTTTGGGTTTCGACGTTTACAGTTGATTTTAGATGGTAAGAGTTGTCGCAGTAGGTTAAAGATGTAGTTATGAAACTATTTCATGTTTGTCATCCTATTTTCCACCATAGCTTTTACCCTGTCAGACTAGTGTTGCTTTGTTCAATGGGTCTCGGAGTGGCCACGTTGAACGGCAGAGTATATGCGTCGGCTTTTTCCTACGCGCGTGGTCGAGCTAGCAAGTTTGTCAATCACAACGTGCGTATTCACGGAATGATAGCTCAGTGTGGAGTTCACGATTCACCTCCGACGACAGGTTAGTACAAAAACGTCATAATCGATAACGTGCGTGTGTCGTTCGGATAACTTGTTTGTGCAAATCGTTTTCGAATCCGTAACTTGAGATTTAAGCTGGAATTGACAACGGGCTGAAACGAAAATGTATTCTTAGCAGTTGGAATGAGAGATTATTGTCCAGACATCCTAAAATCTCCACAGGTTTATAATCCTGTTGAAATGCAAGTGCGTCACGTTGATCTCGCCACTTGATGATGCGACAGTAATTCTTGTAGTAAACATTTCTGTTGGATTTTTGTCATAAAAAAATATTGTTTGTTTGTTGTTTTTGCTGTCATTAAATTTGTTTTCAAAGGTGTTAGCCTATTTTTTGTTTTATCATGATAATGTAAATAATAACGATGCACATTTTAGGCTGCCTAAAAAAAATGATTGTTCGCCGATGAAATGTTATACGCACTTGATACGGTTATTTTGCATCGACTTTTAAACTGATTCTTATTGCTGCGGAGAAGTGTCTATCTCATTGATGAATAAAGTTTCAACATGTTTTAAGCGCTGTGTCACTTGGTCATCTAATTAAAATTTGTGCCAACTCGTGAAAGTTCAATGAATGAAAGCAACTGATTAAGAGGACCGTACAGTGTGTGTGTGTGTGAAAAAAAAAGGCTACCACAAAAAAAAAGTGGTAAATAGCCGTAACCTGAATTGGCATTCAATGTTAATGTAACGATGACTTGCATTAGCTTCGGAAAAATGACATTTCGATTATTTTTGTTGGGAATTGTTGTTGGTAGTCAATAATACACATGGACGTAATATGTCGTTAAACTTTAGACTATTAGATGACTTTGCAATATTAATAAAAATAGAAAATTGTAGAAATAGTTAAAGATAGGTGGGTAGAATTGTGGAACCTTTCCTGTTTCGGCCCCGCCAGCATTTCGGTACTACTTGCTTGTATACTTGGTTATGGGTTTGTTTTGCAGGTTAGGTTAAGCAAAAAGCCAAAAACTTATTAAATGTATGATTTGTTTTTATTTTTCTAACCTAACCTGCAGAACAAACCCATAACTAACTACCAGCAAGCCGGCCCAAAACAAGAAATGTCCGAATTGTGTTTTGGCATTTTCACACATGGTGTGTGGTGGCGCTACCATAGGAGGAGCTCTCAGCAGTGTTATCAGATAGACAGTTGGGTATGGTTCAGCAGAAATTAATTTCATTCCGACTTTCAATATGCAAAACGTTGGCAGTTCGGTTTGGTTGATGAAATTCATAAGTTGAACAATTTGAATTTGAATGATTGAGAAATGACAAGCGTTGCTGAAACGTTAATTGTATTTGATTTGTCATCTTTTTTTAGTTGTTAATGGTTTACGACGACGACGGTTTTCATATAGTGACAACACGCCATGCCATTATTACCATATCTATGCTGATGTTTAATAAAAAATTCACAGCAAAACAATTAAAATATAAATCTGTACAATACTGTCGTACGTATTTCGTTGTAGGTATTTCATGCATCTCTTGAATACCTACAACAAAATACGTAGCATCACAAAAATTTCGCTATTTTCATAATTTTTTGTATTTAATAATAATAAGATGATCATAATTTTATTGTACTCTAGTCATGTGTGGTCAAAAATTTGCAAACACTAGGGGAAAATATAAAAGCAATAAAAACCAAATGGTGACACATATTGCTGTTTGCATTATCTAACAGGGACTATCAACTAATATTAATTCTTTTTTAACGTCTTATAAGACGAATTGTAAATAAAATATTTTCTTTTAATAGTCATACATAGCGAGCTTGTTTCGAAGGTGAACAGGTGAAAATGAGTGTTTCAACGTTTTATGTTTTGCAATGTTAGTCATTGTCTTTTATTACATCTAGAAAATCTCAAAACAAAAACAAGAAAATATTGCAATAAACTTTATCACTTGGATGATGTGTAGTAGATTTCGTAGTAAAATGTGAAATTGCCTCTACACCAGTATAGACAATTGAAGATATTGAATACTAGACATTTCTAAATTCTAATAAATTAAGAGTATTATTTTTGTACGTGTCAACTTGCACTATTGCAACTCTTGTTTTTATTGCAAGTATAGTGATATGATATATATTGATATACAGATATATACAGTCATATACAGATATATACTGTATCGTAATGTACATACATGATGCAAAAATCCATTTTTAATTTCTGCGTGTTTCGATTTATGCGAATTAAAACTCGTGCAATCCTTGAGTAGGCCTACTTTCCATATTCAATTTATGCGTGTTTTGAGTAATTTCAGTTTTTGATTCCTGCACTTTTCGATTTATGCGAATTTTGATTCATGAGAAATTCGATTTATTCCAAATTAAATTTATGCGATTGTTGAGCAATTTGATATTTGATTTATGCGAGTTTTGAGTAATTTCAGTTTTTGATTCCTGCACTTTTCGATTTATGCGAATTTTAATTCATGGGAATTTCGATTTATTCGAAATTGAATAATTTGATATTTGTTTTATGCGAGTTTTTTTTTTTTAAGTAGTTCCAATTTTTTTGATTTTTGCATGTTTCGATTTTATGCGAATTGAAACTCTCTAGAGTAATTTCGATATTCAATTTAAGCTTATTTTGAGCAATTCAATTTTTGATTTTCGTTTAGATTTTTTTAAATTATGCTAATTTTGATTAATGCGAATTTCAATTTATTCGAAATTAAATTTATGCGATCGTTGAGTTATTTGAATTTATGCGAGTTTTGAGTAATTTCATTTTTTGATTTTTATATGTGATTTTTTTTTTTTTGTGAAAATTCAAAGACTTGTGCGGTTTTTGATTTATTTGGTTCTTGTATTATGCGGTTTTGTTTTTGTACATTGGACTATACAGTATATTCTCATAAACGACTGTTCAATCGATCACTCACACCAACTCATAAGTGAAGCTAATATAAAGGAATCGAGTTACCAATTTTTTGGTTATATAAATTAGATGCAAAACAAAATCTCTTCATAGAATGTTCTTGAAAAACTTTCACAATCAAATTTTGTATAATGTATCATTATTCATTACAAACGTCAGATTAGCTTAAAAAAAACGTTCTCTTCCTTTTCTCTAAACTTTTATATCACGCCACTAGACATTCAAATGCAAAGTTCAAGCATCCTGCCAAAGTTTATCAATTGATGAACTTGAACAAAAAAAAATTGTTATGCAATTAAGTTAAATGTTTTTTCTATGTACTTTGAAGAGCACTTGTATTTCACCTATTTTATATTTACACTATATTTATTTATTTATTTATTTTTAAATTCCATGTATGAAAATTCTTATGAAAGATTTCATAATAGATTTCATAAGCTATATTTCACGAGTGTATAGCTCGTTTAGAAGCGATTCAACCGAAATTCAGTGTAATATAGCTTGTTTTACTCGTTGAAAACGTGCTGGCTGAAAATCATACTGCGGTGATGTAGCAATGATGGCTAATTGCTTTCAATTGGATATATTCTAAAAAATAAAAGCATTACAAGTCTTATTATCTAAGTTTGTAAATGCAACAATGTTTTGGTTCCAGTGTAAATAGCTTGTTTTGAAGTGATTTATTGAAAACATGCCAGTGAGAAAAAACACCTTTTTTTGAAGCGATTCACGTGAAAACATAGCGAATTCAGTGTATCATTTATTTTTAATTTTAAATTTTATGTGTGAAAATTCTTATGACGATTTTAACAGTGTATAGCTCGTTTTGATGCGATTCAACCGAAAATATAGCAAATTCAGTGTAATCAAGCTTGTTATGAAGAGACTCGTTGAAAACGTGCTGAAAATCATACTGGGGGCGATATAGTAAGAATAATGATGTCTAATTGCTTTCAATTGGATATTTCTAAAAATAAAAGCATTAATAAGTCTTATTAACTAAGTCTATAAATGCAACGTTGTTTTGGTGTCAGTGTGAATAGCGTGCTTTGAAGCGACTCGTTGAAAACGTGCTGAAAATCAGACTGGGGTGATTTATAGCCAACGACAACAACTGCTGCCAATGAAGCCGATTAGGAATGACTTTTTGCGGGTAACATTAAGGTGCCTATCCGAGCTATCCAGGATGGTCTTACCATCAATTACCAAGATTAATGATTAGTGTATTCAATTTAAGATTTCTAAAATTAGAAAAGTTTATTAACTTAAGTTTATAATGCAACAATGTTTTTGGTTAAGAGGTGGTTAAAAAGAAATTATGTAAGAAATTGTATTTTATTTGAGTATTCAGGATTGATACTCACACAAAAATCAAGGAGTTCTTTTATCAGTTAACATATTTGATACTGATAAAAACAAGTGCACTCGTGGTTTGCTCTTATTGTCAATTGATAGGCCACTGTAAGAATTTGTCATTTTAATTTTTTATTTTATTTTATTTTATTTTTTTGTAAACAAATTGAATTGTATAATAGTATAATAGATTTGAATTGCATTTTTTCACATAAGCATTACAATTTTAAATTGGCACATACGGAAAAGTGCAGTAGATATCAAAACATATTTTGCTATTTTTCAGAAATGATAATCGTCAAGGCCCTTGTATTATAACTAAAATTCTTGTTATTTATGCTAAATTTTTATACATCCTTATATAAATATTTTTATTTATGTTTACGTATATATTTGAAAAATTTAGTCTAAAAAGCATGTTTAAATAAAATAGCTTCCTCTATTTATTTTAAAGAATTTTTTTTTCCTCAAAATAATTTCCAAGAAAAAAAAATTTGAGCATTTTGGTTTTTTTTCAGGACAATAGTTACACCATCAGGTTGGACTTCACTAATCCGGAATTTACTAATCCGGCAGCAGCTTCGATGGTTCGGCTATTGGAATTTACAGTGAATACTTCGGTTCATAATTTTTAAATTTATGGTAAATACTTTTGGTTCATTATTTTTAATCATTTTTTACCCAAGCTTCACTGGTTCGGAAAATCCGCTAATTCAGCCAGTTTTTGGGCCCAAGTTTTCCGGATTAGTGAGGTTTTGGTTTATGTTTATACTATTTTGTTTTTGGTTTAATTTTTTAAAAATAAAAAGATATTTTGAGTGATTTTTCAAGATAATAGTTATATTTGGTTTATTTTTTAAATATAATTTTTATTTTTTTAACAATTTAGTAAATTGACACTTTTTTGAAACAAGTTTTATTTGAATACTGTACTTAACCAATGTCAATTTGTCAACATTTCTATATTTAAAAAAAAAATCGTTTTAATCATTAATCCGCAGCATAAAAATATATATCTTATTTAAATATTTAAACCATAGGGTCGATAATAATAATAAAAAATATGTACAAAAGTACAAACGAGGAAAACAAAAATAACAAAAAACACGTGTCAACAAAGATTTCTCCTGTTCCTATCCTTCGTCAACAAGAGAAAGTGCACCATTAGTGCGGTGTGCAAAACGAGCGAAAGTTACTCGCGCGCGATTGGTGGAAAAAGGAATGACGTCGCTCCGATTCACCCTACAACGCGCACGAGGACATTTCAATACTACGGACGACGACGAGGAACACACAAGAAAGAAAATAGATAGATAAAAAAACAAACAAACAAAACAAGGCCTGTGTGCTGGCTCCTGTCGTTTGCATCACACGACGCGACAGACAGACACAGACAGTGTTCGATTTTCACCAGTTGGTTTTGGTGGCTCGCTTGGCGTTTTAAGTGCGAACGGTTTGCCTAATCGGTGGTGGTGCAACGACGACGACGAGGAAGGAGGAATTTGGTTGTTGTCGAGTTGTTTATAGCTTCTGGGTGTGTGATTACATTCGTGTTCTACGAAATCAGCCCAGCCAGCCAGCAGTGATGCCGAGTAGGAACGCGGAGCGGGCGTGCAACGAACCCATGTTTGCCGAGTGTGGTTTGGCCAAAGTGTTGCGGAACTTGTGGCCGGTGATCCATCGCTACGGCTCGCGCCCCGTGCTAATGCTCCGCACTGGCCTATGGATGCTGATAGGCGCTCTGGGCCTGGTGAGCGGATCTCCCGCGGCTTGGTGGCAAGGACTGATCGCCGCTGTCGCTGTCTATGTCCTCACGGGCGGATGGAAAGTAGCCTACATCTTCCTTCGCACCGCACCCAGAGACATCAAGTAAGCAAAGGGGTTTTCTCGCTTACACTCTTTATCAAAATCTTCATACCATTTTGAAATATCCTCTGATTTTTGTGAGCAGTGTACTATATATATACAGTTACAGTTACGCTTACCACTATAACACGCACACGAGTATATAGCGTACGTATATAGTGATAACTGTATATTACACCGAATCTTGTTTTAATATATATAGATATGTATATCGTTTTTATATGAAAAACTGTTAGTTATAGTATTAATATACGGTGACCTATATATTTTAGCAATATAGTTTTACCAAAAAATGTACCGTCTAAAGGCGCGTTTACACGATGATAGTTTTGACGATAGTGCTCTCACGACAGCGACAACTATCTTCGGGCTTTCTATTTACTTACAGTAATATCCAAAATAGTATTGGAACATGTTATTAATGGTAGAAAACATTCAAAATTAAATATTAATAGACATCATTTATACCAAGACTGTGGCGTTAGTCGCTGTTATGGCTATCGAACTATCATCGTGTAAATGCACCTTTATATATATTAGTACTGTTGGTAGTTGCCGATATCCGGTTGTTGAATTTTGAGTACCACTGAATTGGAATATCGTCGGATATTGCTTCTTTTTAAAAAAAAATTAATAATTATGTCAAAATGTTTATTATTAACGAACAGCAGCATGTCAGGGTTTCACTAATGTGATGTCTGTTTTTGATGAGGACTTGATGCTGAACAGTCCTAATAATGAACAAATATCAGGAATACTTTGCAGTATGTGTATTATTATTATTTATATTGTATATACAAGTACGATATATCAATAAGTATATATACAGTAAACCCTCCCACTCAAAGTACCATACCTACACAAATTTATTTATTTATTATTCCTATTAGTATCAGCTGTGGGAAATGTTCGATGAGCAATTGACCCTTGTAGTATTAATAGTAGTAGTGGTGGTGTGTTGTCAATTGAGTGGTGAACTTCCCGTGTTAAGTTTTGCAATTTAAAGTATATGTTGATGCTAGATAAGAGTTCGCTTCTTCTAATCTCGGGAGTTTGTTGCTGTTTCATTCATCGTTGTGTTTTAGTTCCACGCTGACGGTGATATAGCGCTGTATACGATCAGTGTTTCGATATAGTAGTTACAAAAATTTGAAAGCCTTCGATAGTTTCGAGTTGTTGTTGTTGTTCACATTGTATGTAACGGAAAAATCTAGGTTTTTAGTAATTAGTTCGAAAATGTACAGTATATGTATAGACAAGATTTGGTCCTTTCCTGTTTTAGCTGGGGCGAGTCTGAGTTGCTATTTGCTTGTACTTGGTGATGGGTTTATTTTGCAGGTTAGGTTAGGAAAACAAAACAATATCATACATTTA
>JAQIWH010003639.1:0-19240 GCA_034695005.1 Cryptops parisi
TGCACTAACCCCCGAAACATGCATTTATATGCACTAACCCCAAAATATGCATTTATATGCACAATAAGATTACAGCAGCTAAACCGTCTATATGCCATTTGCATACCCACAAATTTTTAGAAGCTTGCATATTAAGGATCTTGATATGCAATTTCATACAAATCCTAGGTCTAGTAATCAGCAATACATCTAGGTACAGCCAGCCTTCTTCGAGTTTAAAAAAGTGCATAATAAAAGTTTATTTAAAAGGGTGTATAAATAATTAAAATAGATACTTTAGAATACAATTTTAACCTAATACGGTATAACTGCAACTAAAATAACTGCAACAACCTCTTAGAAAAAACTTACTTCGCATCTCTTGGGGGTGCCGGTGAGTACAACCCCCCTCCCCGCTCGGTAGAGAGCCGCTATTCTAAGCAACATTGTTTCATTTGCATATCAGACAGAGTATAGGCAGAATATACAATATGGAGAAAATATATATATAAAAAACAAAAGACTATATTGTTTTGCATATCAAATTTTGTTCAGGACCCAAACTCACTTTCTGCGATCCTAAATTTTACATACTTTTTTTTCTTCTTGCTCTAACTTAAGTCCGTACTACAGAAATACAACTATCCATGCAAAGGTAGACCCACTGTCACAATAGGTTCGGTACAATACTTTCCGACATGCCTTTCACTGTTTATTTCAGTATTTGCAAGTGGTAAATTCGAACTGCTGGACGATCTCAGTGCTGTTGACTCAGAACAACCAGCAAGATATCATCAATGAGTTTCCAATCCAGCTGTTCAATGTTTTATTTTTGACAGCAGCTTGAACCTTCAAGCTTTTTATTATCAGCTACTGAAAAACAAAAATAAAAAAACGGAAAGAAAATGTTTTTCTTTCCTTACTGACTGGGTTGCACAATTTTCACACATACTCTTCAACGTTATATTATGCCTCACTCCCCAGGTTTTTTCACGCAAAAAATATAAAAAAACAACTACCTTAAAAATCTTTTTTTAAGAATATGTTTTTTATATATGTATATATTGTCATACCGATACATGTATATACAGTATACCAACATATGCGAGTTTTGAGTAGTTCCATTTTAGATTAGGGGAGACTGGGTTAAAAGTAACAGTGATCAAAAGTGACATTGCTACTAAACAACGGTTAAAGTTAGAGCAATCGGCCCAAGAGGTGAAAAGAGCACCTTTCGTGTAAGAACCTTTTTACCATTGTTTCAAGTCGATTCGCGCTTGAGGGTAATTTCTAGGAAGGGTCATTGTGTTTTGCAGACCAAAAGTAAGTTTTTTTCTTGTTTGTAGTGCAAGAATTGCATTGTGCAATTGCACTCTTGTTGCGCCAGATTTATAGTTGCATTTTATCTTGATATTGTTGAGTTCAGGCATAGCCTACAACAACTGTACAAGAACTGTGTTCTTGTAGGCTATGTAGCCTATGAAGGCTATAACTGTAGGCTATGAAGCCTACAGTTCTTGTAGGCTTGTTCTTGTAGGCTATGGTTCAGGCATGTAGCCAGAAATGTTTTTCGGGAAGAGTCCAGACATTTTCGGAGGTGGGGAAGGCAAGCAGTTAAATCATGGAGATTGAAGAACAAGATTTTTTTTAACATGGCTATTGTTTCATTCCACGCCCTGAAAAAGATTTTGGGGAGGGCACGGGCCACCTGGGCCCTCCCCCTGGCTATGGTCCTGGTTGAGCTACAAAGCCAAAATATAGGATTCATTTATTATTATTATTATTATTATTATTATTATTATTATTATTATTATTCTTATTATTATTATTATTATTATTATTATTATTATTATTATTATTATTATTGTTATTTAGTTTCAAGTATTCCAAAGCAGTGATTGGGGTCAGTTGTGAGTTGTGACAAATTTTCTGGAGTCAGTTGTAACGTTACAACCGACCCAAGTGTTGATTTTTATAATTGTATGTAAATCGAAGTTTATGGTTAGTAAACTTGATAAGAAAGAAGTCAGAAGAGAAACGGAAAAGAGGAGAATAAAGCACAATCAATCAAAAAAGTTTTAGGAGACTTTAGATTAAAAAAAAAAAGAAAAAACAAAAACACGTTATTGAAGAATAAAGATTATTATTGACACGCCCAATATGTACCAAACCTTACATCACCAGTAGACCATGAGGGAAATAAATAGTGCTTAGTGTGTCGACACTAGGTTCATATGAAGAATGCACTATTGAAGACCCAAAGTACAATTACGCGCCATAATTATGAAGATGACTGATCTTATGTTTGATCTCAAGTTTATAAAAGTTATGTTTCTTTAATAGTTAATTGTGTTTATTTTATGTTCTGATTAGTGAAAATGTTAAACTAGTTATAATCAAATGTTTGTCTGATTTAAAGTTTAAGTGTTTGTGTTTTGGTTTTCGATTTAGGCGGTTCTCATTTTATACCATTTTTCGATACTCATTGAAATACACACAGTATTCTCATAAACGTCTGTAAATGACAGTATACGTTCAATTTCTAGCTCACAAACTCACAAGTGAAGCTAATATAAAGCGTATAAGAAAGAAAAAAAGTAAAAGAAAGAATCAATGTGATAAAAGAAGAGTGAAGTATTTCTTTTTCGGTCACTTTCCCCTTTTATTAACTAATCAGTCATTCCAAAAAACCAAAATACACCCCAAAACTACAAATAATTCACGTACTCCCCTCACAAACACCAAAACAACACAAACACCTGTCCACTTACCCAAAGCAAAAACAGTGTGTATAAACTTCACCTTCACTTATGTCGTTTTACCCTTACCATAAACACGTGTTCAACGAGTTTCTTAAAAACATTGAACTGTATAAGTTGAGCAAGTTACCATAACTTGAACAAGTTGAAAGAAGCCTGTGGTCTATGCTATTGCTATGACTATGATCTTGATTCCTTCTTGATAGTGTTATTCCATACCAGTCAGGTGGAGCATATATTGTTTTGCATATTAATAAAATTTGTGTAAGGGTTAGCGATGTTATTGATCTTTCCACCATTCGTTTCAAATTAAAATTTGCAGAGCTTTTAATCGCAATCCCTTTTCTAACTTTTATTCCATTTAACGTCGAACTTTGTCCACTATTTTCCACCAGTCAGCACTGTGCCCTGGTACCGTACATTGTACATACCTAAACTACATTATCTTTGTTTTCATTTTAAACTTCATAAACATGCTTGCTGATCTATTTTATTGAACAATTCTTTAAAAAAATTTTAACTTACAGAAAGACTATTATGACTGACTCTGACTATTAGTTTTATTACTCCTTTTTTTATTACTCGTAACTTTTCCACCCACAGCAGATTGCAAACAAACATTTTCTTATACCGCACGTAGTTTGTATAAATAAGTAAACTATTTTTGATTTACAATAGTTTATACAATATTTAGATAAAAAAGGTGTATGCTGATTTGGCAGGCCCATAAATTGTTTGTTACATCAAAAACTCAAGACGAAGGAATTCCGCAATTTGCTCCGTTATGAAGATTTAACACGTAGTTAAGCATACTGTAGAATGCTTAACTACGCATCTAATTTTACTAATATATCTAATTTTTCTACTAATATGGTCATACATAAAACTTGCACAAGTTTACAGTTCGAAAAAAAATAGTTCAAGACATTTGTGACCGTAAAATCGAAGTTGCTACTGTTGTATGTCATACCTTCATCTTCCAACTAATCTCAAATTTCTTGTTTTATTCTATCCCCCTACATCGACCACGATATTTACATTTCAGAAGTGTTTTATAAATCACTTGAGCTTAAATTAATTTTGGTTACAATGATCTGCAGATAGTCTACGAATTTAATGGACAAATGGTAAACAAAATTAGTTCGAATTTTTTTGTCGGCATATAGATAACGTAGTAAGTAAGTAAGTTAAGATAACGTAGTAAGTAAGTTTTATCCAGATTGAATGTACACTTCGATAACTAATCTCGGATAATTACGATATTCTTATAAGCTTCGTGCTGCGGGCAGCTGTGTGGAGCGTATGTTGCGCTTACGCATGACGAGTGTGAAGTTAGCCCGTCAAAGTCGGCCCCTCCACATCCAAACGTTAGTTGTGGTTAGTTCTACGTTAGTTAGGTTTGTTCCCAAAATTTCAGCATTTGTTTCATTTTAGGAGCCCCAGAACAAACGATTTTGTTATGGCGGGCTAACTTCGCATCAGCTCGTCAACATTGTCCCACATTTTTGAAACGTTAGTTCTGGTTAGTTCTACGTTAAGTTCCGTTTGTTACCAAAATTTGAGCGTTTGTTCCATCCTGGAAGCCGAGAAGTAGACGATTAAAAATGGCGAGCCAGCCCGTCAATATCTCTCCCCCCTCCAAATTCAGCCTCATTTCATCTAAACGTTAGTTCTGGCAAGATTAATTCTATACGTATAGAAGTAATCTTGGTTCTGGTTAGTTCTACGTTAGTTCTGTTTGTTTCCAAAATTTTAGCGTTTGTTTCATTCTAGGAGCCCCAGAACAAATAATTTTATTTTGGCGAGCTAACTTCACACCACACCAGCTCGCCAACAATGGCCCACATTGTTGAAACGTTAGTTCTGGTTAAGTATAGGTTAGTTCCGTTTGTTCCCAAAATTTCAGCGTTTGTTCCGCTCCGGGAGCTGAGAAACAAACGTTTAAAAATGTCGAGCCAGCCCACCAATATCACCCCCCCCCTCTCTTAATACAAAATCGGTTGTTCCGGAGCTTATATAAACGAACAAACGCTCAAATTTTGAGAACAAACGTTTGAATGGAATGAGGCTAAATTTAAAGGTGGGGGGGTGATAATGGAGGCTGGCTTGCCATTTTAATCGTCTATTTCTCAGCTCTCAGAATAGAACAAACGCTCAAATTTTGGGAACTAACGGAACTAACGTAGAACTAACCAGAACTAACGTTTCAATAATGTGGGACAATGTTGGCGAGCTGGTGTGAAGTTAGCCTGCCATAACAAAATTGTTTGTTCTGGGGCGCCTAAAATAAAACAAATGCTAAAATTTTGAGAACAAACGGAACTAACGTAGAGGTAGAACTATCATAACGTTTGGGTGTGGGAGGCCGACTTTGGCAGCCGAACTTCACACTCGTCCAATTTTTAAAGAGCAATTTCTCATGAACTGATGATGCTAACTAAACTCATCTGAGTCATCTCATACTTGTGAAATTATTTTTACAACTTCTTTTGAGGGAATATTTTTTTTTCACATGGCTATTGCAACCAAATTATGGGGGCAATTGAAATAGATTTAGAAAGACAAAAAGCTCTTAATTGAGCTTTCATGTAGTTTTTATAGTTTTTCTCTAGCATCAACAGTTCATGAGAAATCATTCTTTAAAAATTGGTTCCGTTTTTTTTTTTTGACCACTCTGTATTTGTAAATGTAATGTATGTATATGTCACAGTAAATACCCGAAATCAGTTAAAACCGTTTTTCCAATCAAAGTCAACCTAGTTTTGACTAGAAAAACGGGTTTTAACTCATTTCGGATATTTACTGTAACATGTATTTATAACAACCATGCTTGATTTTGTGAATTACGTATGTGGTTGTTATCGTCTGCAATACTACGAGAAAAACTCCACCTTCACGTAGCAATTTCTCGGAATTGACACAACCAACATCGATCCGTCAAAATTTAATAGACTAAAATGTTCCGTGGATTATGTATATGTGTCAAATTTGAGATCTGTAGGTCATCGGGAACCTACCAAAAACGAGCTAAAAAATTTAAACCTCAAGTCAAAGAAAAGGTTGTAAAAAATCATTACAGTGAAGTAACGAATAAAATAATTTTTTTCTCATGTATATTATTGAATTCAAAAACTATAGTTTGGTTTTTTTTAACCCCATTAACGTTAAATCGTGGCTATGACTAAATCGGTTTACATTTACAATGTTGTCATATTGCGACAGAAACAACCTTGCACAGCTATGCATTTTCTACAGGGTCACAGAAAATGCAAGGCCAACCAATGTTTAATAATTCGCTAACAGATGTCGCACCATTACAATAAGTTTTGACAAATACTGTAATGCAATCGCTTAATAAATATGCATAAAGTATACATATTTCAATTAGTTTCTCATTATATAGAATTTAAGAAAAACTGAGAATAACAAATAAATTCAGAATTAATTACTAATTATTAATGCAATGACTTTACATTGCTGAAAATGAAAACTCTCTTTCGACTGGTTTCGTGGTGTAGTGGTTATCACATCTGCTTTACACGCAGAAGGTCCCCGGTTCGATCCCGGGCGGAACCATAAGTTTTTTAATTTCGTTGTTTTTTCTTTATTTTGTTTTTAAAAAAGTTTAACAGCAAAAGCAAATTTGCTCGAATGTAAAAGTTTATGTATTTATTTATTTTTTACAGTAAAAACTGTTAACTCAGCGGTTTTTGCTCTGGATTTTAGGAGCCCCTTATATGTGTGTTCATCCACTTTTTGAACACTATTATAAAACACCATTTTAAAAGTGAAATATGGTTTTCTTGAAAATTTTAATTTTAATAACACTTTTTTAGTATTCGAGTCAATGACAATAATCGATGTACACGCATGACAAAAAGTAAAAGAAAACTTAACCTGGTAATTTCCTATTATAGCCGGGGCGAGTCTGATGTTGATATTTGCTTGTACTTAGTTATGGGTTTATTTTGCAGGTTAGGTTAGGAAACTAAAACAATATCATACATTTAATACGTTTCTTTGTTTTTCCTAATCTAACCTGCAAAATAAACCCATACAAAATAAACCAATTACAAAGCAAATATCAACATCAGACTCGCCCCGGCTATGACAGGAAAGTGACCTTCGTGATTAAGTTAAAATCAATCGAGTTTTGACTAGTGAATTCGGGTTTCCCCGAATACGGGTTTTTACATTGCTATTAACTGTTGCGCAGATAATTTCGCGCACGCTTTACGATTTTCCAGGTGGCGCTCAAACTTGTTACGATGGTAGTTTCGAATTATTGACGCGGTTTGATTGGTTGTTTCAGTTTCAATGGTTTTAATTTTATTTTTAAATAAATAAATAAATAACATGATTTCATAGGGTGACGTGATTAACGTAGTAAAAAAAAAGTAATTATATCAAATATCCTACGAGTTTGTTATCTGAGATGAGGTAAGGATCTGCCCGTCCTGTAGATGATCACAGTTGAATCTGAATCACGTGACTTGGTGCTTGGTCGAAAATCGATAAAGGAAAAGGACTGCCAAAAAAATTGGAAGCTAAAAAGTAGCTTTCTTCACGATAGAAACCATAAATTTAAAACGTAGTAAATTCAATATGTCTGCATCAGGAACGTTTGATCCACTGCAGTTATCCAAACTGAAGGTACCGTAATATTAATTAATTGTTATCTTATTAAGGTTTGTAGCTTTACAACAAATACTATGGGCTAGTCTTATGGTGTTTTATTACGTTTTTATCATTGCACGTGGGAATGTTTGTTGTAGTGGTTTAGTTTAAAAAGATAGTGATCATCAGTGATTAATAACCGTCACTTTTTTCCCGTACATTTCACAATATCACAACGAAAGAAGTGACAAAATTTGGTTATCTAGTAGTTTACGCGGCTAACTGGCAGCAATAAACATGGATAACTTCGGCCATGGAACTTCAATTTAGTTCCAAACCGAAACGTTCCAAACCTGATCTAACCTAACCTAACGCTGCCAGTTAGCCACGTAAACTAGACTGCCCAATACTTAAACAACCACGTGGAATTTGTAAGGTTGACATTGACACAATGACATGCTTGGGTTTTGCAGGTTGCCGATTTGAAAAAAGAACTCAAAAGCCGAGGCTTGAGTACTGTGGGAAACAAAACTGAACTTCTAGAACGACTCCAAGAAGCTATTCACATTGCTGACGAACGTACGTATTAAACCTGAAAAGATGTCTTATTTTACGTCATGTGAAGTGAAGTTTCTTATGTTGAAGTTGCATCTTATGTACATTTGACTAATGTGAATTCGTGTATGCAGGGTATTCCTAATAAGTCTGGCCATATTATTTAACTACAGATGCTAGTCATCAAAACAATGCTAAAAGTACATATAAACATGAGTTCAAAAATAGTAAGGGTGAAATCATATTTTGGTCCAGTACATCCGAAAAGTTTGCAGCAGGGGACTCTTTTCCGGACCCATGTTTATATGTACTTTCTGCTTTATTTTGAGTGTGCAACAATCTAAACAAAATTTAAATTTTAAAATTTAAAATCTAAATTTTGGCTATGCTGTTTAGGAACACCCTGCATAATCTTGGCAAAGAAATCCTTAGTTCAACTCCATTAAAAACTGACTATGTACAGTAGAGTCTTGCTAGTCTGACGTATATTGGATGTTGGATTACTGGACTTTGGGAACAAAATCACTCACTTTATTAATACACCAAACTTAGCAAAACTAACTACACAACAAAGAGTACTGTACAAAGTATCAAAACAAGAAAAAACTATGTACAGCAGTCAGTTATTAAGTCTTAGCTTCAATATCGCTGCACTGTACACGAAATTCGTCAAGCATGTTTTTTTTGCGTTGGACAGTTTCATGTGCCGAGTGTTAGATTACTGGACTTGTTGGACTAGAGACACTCTACTATACTAATTGAAGTTCATTTGTCCCATTGTTCGGTGTATGAACATACTAATCATCAAATAGTTACAAATAGTTTTCGCCTTTATGAATTAAATTTCTTTGATATCTCTTTTGTAAAACAGAAATTCATTAAGTTGGAATGCATTTCTCATAGAAACTGTCTTCCTAACACAAATGCATGCTCATAGAAGTGATATAGCTTGTTGGGACGTTTTTGAAACAATTCCCATTGTCTGGACAGGTTTTTTTTTTTTTTTAGCATTACAGTATTGCATTAAAAAAAAATTGTAAAGCTGAGAATTCGTAAAGTAGGCCTAGTATTTATCTGTACAATGATCCCTCACTGTGGGTAACAACATTTTGTATGACTTGCCCTCCATAGGTCATATTGTATTCACATCTATATTTTTCTTCTTTTTTTGTGTGTTACATGGGGTGTCTGGAAGTTAAAGATACAAAGTCCGGCAAATATCACTTAAAATTTGTTATTTTGAGTTGGATTTACAATACCGTTAGACATATCATTGTACATTGCTTGACATAGTTGCGGACTTCGAAGCATTTGGTAAGCCAAGGCACGAGTTTTTCGATGTTGATGTAGAAGTTTTCCATTGGCTACGCTTGTAACCACATCATCATAACATCTTGGACCTTACCGTCGCTTTCAAACTTTTTTCCAATTAGATATTTCTTTAACTTCGGAAACAAGTGATAATCACTTGGTGCATTGTCTGGGCTATGATGGATATTCCAAAACACCATTCCCGTTTTTTTGTATACCGTTTGAAGGAACATCTTGGTTGAGAGAGGTTTGTTGGTGAGGCTCAAGATGTAGTGATGAAAAGTGGGTAGGCGTAGGTGGCGACAAACTTTCATGACGTCAGTATCAAGGAACTTGTTTTCAGGCTCACCAAATGCATTGAGGTCCATGGTGACTATGTCGATCAATAATTGAAGGCTTGCCCGGAATAACGTTGCATTTAACAATTTATAGTTTTGAGTAAATGACAAAAGAAATATTTAGTAACACATTGATTGTCACATATTAGGTGCCCAATTTCGAAGTGATATATGTATGTTTTAGGTAGTTTGATATATGAGTTTGTCTATTGACTCGCTAGCACTAGCTAGGCCCATATATGAGGCACAGTTTTTCGTAATAATCTCAATATTGAATTTTTGTAACATACATAATATTATTCCGGGCAAGCCTTCAATTTAAGATACATCTTAACATATTGTTAGTCGATCTCAAAATTTTGAGATATTTTGCTGGACTTTATATGTTTATTTTTCAAACACTCCTCGTACAATGATGACAATATCGAGTCGCCAATTGGCTGGGGCACCCTTTTGGGGGTGTCATCTAATTTCCTACCATGTTTCAGTTTCCTACGCCTTCTGGTTTTTGCGAAATGTTTGACAGGCCAGAGGAACTTGCACGACCTTTATGTTATAGTAGATTGTTTTTAAATAATTTATACTGTATATATTTGTATGTTTCATGTGCCATTATGTGATATTATAATGTTTGAACTGTAGTAACTTGGTTTAAAATGACTTAATTTCTATAGATGTTGGGTGTCTTGTGGTGGTGATCATTCTTGAATGGATTACCATTGTTATACGAGGGATCGATTTGATTGGTCGAAACTGGAATACAGACTCTTCTAACTTAACAAACAACTTGCCTGTTTAATGATTACTTGGACTTGTAACCTACCAGCTTTTCAGCTAGGTCTACATACTTCATTTAATAAATTTGTACTTAATGACCTCAAACCACTACACTTTGAAGGATTTGATGACTAAAATGTTAATGTGTTTTTATGATTGAACAATTTATGGTTGTTTGGTGCACCATTTTTATAAGTTTTTGCTGATTGTATTTTTATGCTAAGGGTTTTGTGCTAAGTGTTTCTGTTTGAAGTGAAACTTTTTCTTTTTTATTTTAATTAAAGCTCTAGAACCAGGTGATGTGGATGATGAAAATGCAGAAGATATTTTTCTCGAGGTTTGTAAATTCACAAGAACCAATTTCTAGTTTAGTTAATTTCTAGTTTTGTTGTGTATATTAATACTCACCTGTCAATGGTGTTTAGGATGACGTTTTAGCTGACGACAGACCAGAAGAAACCTCATTAAACGACGACACCCTTGGGGTATCAGTAAGAACAGATGAATCAGGTCTTAGCCTTTTAGCATCCCCAGAAGTTAAAAACACGTCAAATGCTAACACTGCAATCATGGAAACAAAATTGGAGAGCGAAAAAGATGAGAACACCATCTCCGCTAAAACTGTGCAAGTTCTTAGTGCGCAAGAGGTTAATATGCTTCAACTTGGTTGGTTTCTTAGTTCTGAAGTGACAAAACATTAAATTTTTTATATGTTTTCATTGCAGAAATTGGAACTTCGGTCCAAACGTTTCAACCTGCCGATGACTGAAGAGGCACGTAAACAAGCGCGGGCAGAGCGATTTGGTCTTTCGAGGCCAGTATTGAGCAACTCGTCGGATAATAAGGTACGACACATTATATGAGAATGAATCCTTAGTTAATGCCATACAAGTATCCCTCAAAATGTATCGTCGAGTCTCTTCATAAAATGGCTTGTTATTAAAATCTCGTGTAGTGCAGAATTGCTAAATGAAAATTTCATTATGAGCAGTAAACGCTTGATTGTTCAGGTTGTATGGGGAAAAATTACATTACTCATGAATGTAAGATGCGACTTATTAGGGGTTTGGGTAAAAAATGAATTGTTGGAGATGCACCTAAGAAACCGCTTACTGAACAATTAAACTCAACTCTAATTGTAATGTGTTTTGTAATAAAGACACTGGAGGTGGTTTTGTGCTTCCTTTTTTGTTGGTTTTACTAACTTAAACTGGTGTCTATGGATATGAATGCCAGTTTAGATCAGTTAAAAAAAAAGTCTCCTGTTATTTCACTGCCACTATTGCTGTCCAATAATGGAGAATCACTAAGTGGATGCGAGCTAACATACTTGGTCTGAGCATTGTTGCAATACTACCAAGCTTTATATTCATCTTGAAAATGAATGAGTGTGAAAGATGAGCAAAATCTATTTTGCGTTCAACTACAGTTTTGTTGAAAGCCAATGTGTCAATCAAATAATCAATTAAATAAAATCTAATTAATAATCCTCGACCAAACAAAATAGTGGTATTAGTGTCACAGTTTTCAAGGAAAACCTATAAAAAAATGACGGAGGCAGGAAAATAACAAAAGCAGGGTCCTAAAATTGCAGGGAACCATAGATTCGGGAAAACAATGAAGATTTCACTGTAACATGTCAGTTTCAACTAAAGCTTGCTGAAAGTGATAGTGCTCAGTGTGGATCACATTTTCCTGCCTTGAAAGTTAGGCCAATTTTTGGGTATATTGGGGGTTCTGATTCCCAAAATGTCAACAGAATTTCCCTATCAGCTCTAATTTTGGAGATAAAGGCATAGCGACCTTATTTGCTGATTTAAGCAGTCATCTGTTAAAATTCAGGATTTTTAATTGGGTCCTACTTTGACAAATTTTGCTTTATTCGACTTGAATACGATATTCCATATCGCTAAAAAACCTACTTGGTTACGGCATTAACAGTGCGAGATGGTATATGAACTGGGAGACAACCCACATCTCTTACACCAGAGATGGTTTAAACCACAATTCCACTACAGGACATCCCGCACTTTTCTTATCCACTGGTTTTGTTTGGCTTTGACGTTCCAAGATACGAAAAGCAGTTATTTTGTATTAATTTCGATTCACTTGACTTCTGCACATTAGCATCTACGATGTTATGCTGCATCTCCAAAATTAAAGCTAATACGGTCAAAGCAATGACATTTTTGGAATCGGTACCTCAAATATACCAAAGAACAAGCAGCAAAAAAAAAATTTCTTGCTCTGTGTAATAATACATGTGCATTCCATGTAATCCGTATCATGGATTAACTGTGTGTACTATACACAACAAATCATTCTTTGTGGAGAAATGATGTTTAGCTGATAAGCCAGTCTCATATTGATAGAGAAGTTCATAATCACATTTGGTACTTTACGTTTTAGAAATCCACCGATAGCTTGGTCAAGAGGGCTCAGCGGTTTGGAATGCCATTACCAAAGGTAGCACAGCAGGTATTTTTCTTTTCAAATCGTTCGATTGCACACATCCAAGGAGATATTTCCAACATGATCTCTGTTCCAGAAAATCGACAAACAAAAGTTGCAACAACGTGCGGAACGATTCGGAGTTCAGCTACAAACGGTACATTTTCTCCAATCTGTTCTATTTATTTTCAAGTCATGTGTGCAGTTGAATGAAGAATAATTTCCAAATACTCACCTTTCTATTACTTTAAACAATTTTTTAACCTTTTATCTTTAAAATTATTCAGGATGACAAAAGTAAATTGCTGAAGCGAAAAGAAAAATTTGGCACAGTGGAAAACGATGTGGAGTTGGAGGTACGTGAAAAAATTTAATGTGCTTGGCTTCAGTTTACACAAATCGAGATACCTTAATGGATATTTGGAATTTCTAACATTAACGGCTATTACTTTCATCTCAGGATAAGAAGAAGAAACGAGCTGAGAGATTTGGCCTCAAAGCATTATGAATTTGTAAAGTTGATGTTGGAAGAAAGAAAACAACTGCTTAATATGTATTGCAACATTTTGATGAGGTGACATTATTTTTTTTTATGAATGTACTTTTAAAAATGGGTAGTAAATGAAGTTCTTTCACCCACTTATTATTGCTAATAAATTGTATTTAGTGTAACGTTTGGTTTAATTTCTTGGAAAACATTGGTAACTGTTGATACACCATTTTTAAATTTTATAGGCTTTATAGTTTCACTGGAGAATGCGTTGGAGGTGAGTCGAGACATAAAGTGATATCCGGTATAGAGTTTAGTTTCCAATATATGAATGACAGTCTATTCTTAGAATGCAGTTTTTAATGTACTTGTTTCAACTTAAAATTTCTTTTTTTATAGTGTAATGCAGTGGTTCTCAAGAAGGGGTACGCGTACCCACCCCTAGGGGTATGCCTTGTTTCAATACAAAATGGCGAATTATGTTTTTTTCCAAAAAATAGTTCTTATTTATGCGAATTTCAGATAGATGCATACATAACTATAAACTAAAACTTTAACCACTATATGTAGATTACGATTGCAATTAATCTTCACTAGATAATCAAATTTAGTGTTATTATTTATCAAAAAATACGTATATAATTCTTGTAAAATTTTTGCAAAAATCTTAAGGGGTACTTGAAAAACAGCTACCGTGCTAGGGGGTACGTGAGGAAAAAAGGTTGAGAACCACTGGTGTAATGAAATATGTAAAACTAGCTTGTTCTAGGATGGCTGCACTACCCCTCACAAGCTACATCACTACTCATAACAATTTCGTTTTTTTCTGAATTTGGCCTTAAAACGTGGGGAAGAAATGATTAGACTAACGACAATAGAGATATCTTTTTCTGATTGTGACTAGGACAAAACAATTACATAAACAAATTAAACTGTGCGTGGCATATGAATTTTGATAAATTTCAATCCAGCATGTCAAAATTAGCCATAATGCTTTTGTTTGTGAAAATTGACCGGTAATTTATTTTTTTATTGAAATTGAGGCTGTAAATTGACACGTGAGGGCCACTTACAGGACGACAGCACTACAAAGTTGGACGAGTATAGTATAAATGCCTAAAATGTAAGTCTATGAAAAACTATTGAACCCAAAGGGATCTTTTTAATTCTCTGCCATTAGCTGGTAGCCAGTCAACAATGATGGTGCTATAATAATAATTATCCAGTTTATGTCGTTCATTAAAATTAGTTTTATAGTTGAAGTTAAACAATGAAAGTAGACCAAAACAGGAAGTTAAGGCAACTTCTTGTTAACCGGGTCAATTTAAAATGCTACATGCTACACAGGTGGCTTTAGCAAGCACTATGGACTTTTGAATGTCATATGATGCTTAGAGCCAAAGGATATAAGAGGTTTGGCTATATACAGCACTTTTTTAATGACAACTCATGTATTTCATGTTGTCATGGAAATATTCGTCTCATACCAATGTTAAGGTTTTTGTAGTTTTTATTATAGATATGTTTTGTGCATTTATAAATCTCATAAAAACACTTAAATGTGAAGGATACATTTTATTTGTAGGATGTTATAAAACAAATGTTATATTATTTTAGTTAATTTACTACAGTTCCGAGGTATTTTCCAGCCCTTCTGAACATGAATTCCATTCCACAAATGAATTACATTTTCGCTTTGGTAGGGGCTTCAAGGAATACTTGCAATTCGTTCCACGCGTGATCAACCTGAAATCAATTTTAAAAATTAATTTGTAAGGAAAGTGATGTTTCAACTAAACATTGAATACTGAAACAGTTTACACTTCCCAACAAACAACAATTGAAATTAAAACATTTGTGCAATGTAACAATGCTCACGGGGGTCATAACTCCTTGCCTCACAGCGAACGTCATCTTGGTAGCTCTACCCACAAGCAAATAACCATGGTTTAGCATAATCCTCAAGTCCGTTAATGGTTGTTTTAAAATCGAAAGTGATTTTCAATAAGTTTCATGTTTCGTTAACTGAGTCTAATTTTTCGTCTGTCGATTCGTCATTTGCATTATAGATCTTCCTTGCGCAATGACTCAAAAGATGGCTCCAAAGAGCCATCTATATATGGAAATTGTTGGCTGCACTAAGACCTGAATGACAAAAACATGTCACAAAATTTGTGATGTTTTGAAATAAACTTCACAGCCAGCTGAAATGTGACCCTTAAGTCAGTTAAATGTAAGGGAAAATTAATCTATACTATCGGCCTTCTTAAAGCTGTTGAATAAGCATAGCCGATTTAATATAATCCAACATGGAGGTCGTTTACATTCCGCAATAAATTAGGTCGCCTCCTTCCCGATTGTTGATTAGCTTACCTCGACCATGTGAAAAACCGCCTTGACGATGTCCTAATCTACGCGTACGTCATGAATTCATCAATTTTTAGCAATTTTGATTGGATGTTGTATTTTAATACCGCGCAGAGCACATTCGCTGTGAGGCAAGCAGTTTTGGCCCCCTGGGGCAGATTTAGTAGTTTTCCACTTATAGGCCCAAACTGAATCGCATATATATATAAATAAATAAATCGAAAATTGTAGAAATCGAATTACTCAACGATCGCATAAACTGAAATGTGTGGAAATCAAAAATGGAATTATTCAAAGCACGCATAAATTGAATATTGAATTACTCAAAGGTTGCATAAACGTTAATTCGCATAAATCGAAACATAGAAATCAAAAATGAATTGTTTGCATTATGTATTATATGTACATAGTTACATACAGTATATGAAAAATATGCTTAAAAAGTCAGTGTACTTGTTAATATGTAAAACCCACCTGTTGCTTTGTCAGAGAAAGTTCCCACAGAGAACAGAACACGACATCGGCATGAGACACCCTGTCCTTGTTTGATAGTTGCGCTCTGATGCGTTGTTCAGCTTGTTCTGTGGTGAGCTTATCTCTTGTTTTGATTCTTTGAATTGCCTGTAAATGGTCCATGATGAATGGACATGGTCCATTCATGTAAAGTTACAAACTCACAATTTGATGGGATAACCTACTTCACTAGGTGGAATGATGGAAACCCACACTTCATGCACAAGTTTTGTGAAGCCTGCTTCTATGAGAAGAGGAATCTCGAGAATGATAACTTGCTTCCCTTGCAATGTAAGTTTTTGGATTTCGGCGAGCATTAGCGATTCCACCTCGGGCCACACAATTGAGTTGAGTTTTTCTAATTTTTCCTGCATAGATTAAACAACATTATAGTAACAATATTGTTAAGGTTTGTCACTTTTTAAAAACTGTGCTTCTGATTTTTACTCAACGCGTTTGATGACTTTTTTATGCTTTAGTTAAGGTTGCCATAAAATCTTTTGAGTCAAAAGAAGGTGCATTGTTACGTTAGGTAATGAATTTACAATATTCATTTTCATTTTTAACCATTTTTTATGCTGCTTGTGTCCTTGTGTTATGTGTGTTCTTGTCCTTTCTTCCCCTGAAGAAGCCTTTTGTAACCGAAGGCGAAACGTTGGGACCTGTTTATAACTGTGCATCTTGTCAGTAGGTAAACGAATTTATTATTTTTTATTTTCTTTTATGTTTTTTACTATGTTATTTAAGGTGCAGCATTCAATTTTTAATTTTTAAATTTCATGACAATTGTGTCTAAAAATTACATTTTTTTTGTGGCAAGTCAAACAACTCCAAATTAGTGTTTAAACCCCAAAATATGCACAATTGAGCAGCTTTTGCTTTCTTTTTTTTCTTTTAAAAAAGCATTCATATAGCATTAACAGTATCAATGGACTAAACAAGTTTAGGGTGTACCCCTGTAAATCCAGCAGTGATTACTGTACCAGTAAAATGTAATTTATCCAAAACATGCTGGACTTGCAGACTACAGTATATTTTTTGATCAAATTAACCAAATCATGCAGCATAAATTAAACAGTAAACCTAAAACATTTTTAATTCATTCAGTGACCATTTTAATAAAATGCTTCGTTTGTTTTTTTCCAAATTATTTTTTGTATTTATTTTCGTTTTTTAGACACCCCCCCCCCTAAGAAACTAGTCACACTCTACCTTATTAGTTCATTGAATCAAAAGTTTACTGTACTTAAATTACAATAAAATACCGCTTCACCCAAACTGCATCATTCAGCCTGAAAAAGGAAATCGCAAACTTTTATGATACAAAGATTTCCAGATTCACATAAATCTTTTCGATTCCTCAAACAAACAAATAAGAGCCATGTGCAATCTCATTTAAGTGTCTCATTCACATGAGATTTATTTTTCCTCACTTTTGTCAAAAGCTAATGAATGATACCAGTTAGGAAAAAAAACAACCTAAGAGTTGAAAAATGGAAAAATGCAATTTTTTAAGAGTAAGTATTTTAAAGTCTCTGCTATATTTCACTGGACACATAGTAGAACTGGGCAAGTGAGTGCTGCAATTTTAAAAAAAATAAAAAAAAAAAAATAAAAAAAAAAATAAAAAATAAAATCATGGGCTAATTGAATAGAATTAATGAAACCAAGGCTGTAGTTGCATTAGGAAGCTTGAGCTGCTTACACTTTTCAAAAAATTTCAGCTGCATCCAACAACCGATTTCTTCTTGATAACGATATCTTTTATGTTAACGTGAACCTTTTCTTTGTGAGCCAGTGGGATGGAATTCCAGCAAAATCTAACACAAAAAAAAAAAACAACAATTAATTTCATTAATTCATTAACCTTCATTTTGTCACAATCTTTTCCAAGACAATTGAAGAGCTTATTTCCAAAACGTCTTATCTCCACTTTTGATGATTTTCAAGGCTCCGAAAACTATCTGTGCATCGCTGATATCAAATATTTTACTTTCAAGACTCAAAACTTATTATTTCCTACTGAAAAGCACTCTCAAAAAACCACGTTTATTAGCAAAGTCCGAGGTCAAATGAATAAAAAAAAAACAAAACAACTGTTTCCTGAACAATTGTGGACACTCGTGGACGTTTTGGAAATAAGTTCTTCAATTATCCTGGGCTCTAAATCTTAACCAGCGTGTTAGTAAAAAATTCCACGAAAATGTCAACCCATAATATAGTACAGGTTTTTTTATTTTCGAAGAAATACTTAAGAAATATGTATATAAACATTCCAAGTTTGTAAAATGGTTGTTAATCAAAGTAGTAACATAATTACACTTGAATTCCCTTTGTTTATTATTACTTTTACTTGTGAATGGTTAATTCTTCAAAGATATGATGCATGTTTGATTAGAAAATAAAGCATCACTCTTAAGATTATTAAACATTAGCAAAAAAAAGTGATATCCAAATGTTGTTAGTCATCATGGAATTGCTCCCAACCAAATCCAATATTTCGCCATTAAGACACTGAACAAAAGCAAAGAACTCGTAAAGAGAAATGAACACGGCCTACCGTTTGAATGCTTCCAGTTCACGTTCGGTTTCATCCAATTCAACGTTGTCCAAGTCGATATCCCTTGGAACAAACACTTCGTCTGCAAAGCACAAAATGTTTTCGTCACACGACTATTAAACACCACAAAACATTACAAGGATAACTTTACGATTTACCAATGGAATTAAAATCACCCAACGATCCTTTCTTCTTCTTGTTTTTCTTGCTTCGTGAAGTTAAAACGGAGGTCCGACTAGCTTGAGATTTATCTTCGTTGCTCATCTTATTCACTGTTGTTGGATGATCAGCATTATTTTGTTCATTATGCACTATGTCCGAAGCATTTGTTTTGACGACAGGCTTGCTTTCTGCAATAAATATAAAGCATCGACATAAATCAGAAACTCACAATTTCACATCCGGCTTTTGTCGTTTTCAGTTACAAAAGGGTAGGGAAAACATATCAAACTATAAAATAACTCACCAACTGAAATGTACACAGGAGCTGAATGATTTTCTGCTTTCGCTGACAAGTGCGGCA
>JAQIWH010003640.1:0-19235 GCA_034695005.1 Cryptops parisi
AGGTCAAAAATAGCTTCCAATTTACGAACATTTTGAGTGTAACACACACACAGAGTGAACTAAATAAAAGCCTTTAAAAACGTACTTTTTTATAATTCATACTATAACTATACAATTCATTGTATAGCTATATAATTCTTGCTTTTGTGCGGTAGTGCACAAGTACAAACATTCGCTCCACTTTTGCAAACATTTGATCTTGCAATTTCGATTAATGCGAATTTCTCATATGCAATTTCGGTAATGTGCGATCAGAGAAATCGTCGTCGTACGCGAGAATTGTTCATTTTTTATGCGATTTGGCGCATCAGTTTGTGAAAGTTGACAATTTGCCACTTCAGGGGAATTTCAATACATGCAAATTTAAAACATTTTTCAATTTTTAATATGCGATTTCGCTAATATGCCACCAGAGATATCTTGTGCTGCAAAAAAATAACTGGTGCAAAAATTTTGCTTTTATATGCGATTTTGTGAGGCGGTGCACTGCACGAGTGACTCATTAAACGCTGACGTTTTGCAACTTTAAAGAGAAACTTTCGACACATGCGATTTCGATTTAAGCGAGCTTTATGCATAAATCGAGGATCCCCACATTTTGAGTACATTATGGTATTTTATACCATTATGGTATTAAATACGTCAAAAATCCAAATACGTGACCTTATCATAAATCGAGGACGTCCTGTACACTCGATTAGGTTATGAAATGTGTTTTTTTTTGTCATCAAACAGGCCAAATGCAATGTTGGATAGATTTGGGCGAAGATTGGAAATGGCAACTGTACATGATGTTGGCTACGTTGTCACTTTTTGTCATCCCGGCATTCATCATTTCGACATGTTACGCCATCATTGTTTTCACCATTTGGAGTAAAAGCAAATCGTTGACTCCTTCAACAATGACGACGTCGACAGTTCCCACTGGTCAAAAACAGCACAACAACAAATTACAACGTAAAACCTACCTTTGATACACAATCTGATAGCTTTTTGCTTTATATATATACTGGGGATTAATCATTTTGTCATTATTGACGGTGAACCCCCAAAAAAGTTTCAGTGTCATCATCTTTCTCGTTTTTTTTTTGGGTGGGGGTTGTGGTAGAAGAAAATTAATGTAGCGTATCGTTCTGCTGTTAGAAAAGAGGAAAATTGGATTTTTTTTTCTGTTTTTTTTTTCTGTTTTATTTTTTTTCTATCTATTCAGAGGAACCGTTGAAAAAATTACGTCATCACGTGACGGAAGATGGCGACTCGAAAAGAGCAAGTTCGAGAGGACTCATTCCCAAGGCCAAGATCAAAACGGTGAAAATGACTTTCGTCATTGTTTTCGGTAAGATGTCAATTTTTATCAAATTTAAAATGGAGTTGAGCAGAGTCGTAGCGATTCAATTAAAATAGTTCACAGTTTGTTTGTTTTAATTACACTATATAAAATTTTTTTCTTTTGGGTAAAAAGTGTTATTTTCTGATTCGTTCTGTCTGGAAACTATAAAAATATTTTTTATTCTTCTCAAACTTTGGTTTTGTGACCAGGACATTGGTAATTGACTCATTAACAATGAAAAACGACAAATTTGCGTCTTTTTAATCAAATAATATCGGAGAAAACCATATGAACCAAAATGGATAAATATTTAGATCTGTGACTGCAGGTATCATGTTTATCCTCAGGCCTCACGTTGTTATGGTTATCTCCCAGCATTTACCATACCAACGTCGGGACTTATTTTTTGTATTTATTTATTTGCAATTTTACAAATCAACACAAATGATGTTACACAAACAAAGGCAATAAAATCAATTACAATGCAAAATATGATATCTCAATATACGGGTGACCCTCGTATAACGCGGTAGTCAGGTTTCAAAAAAAAACGACGTGTTATACAAATCGCGTTATGTGAGCCATTGATTACATACTAAAAGTGGGGTTGCGTTCCAGAAAATTATATTTAACAAACATGAATTAAAAATCGAAAGCAAAATTATTAAAATTATTAAAAGTGAAATTTTGTTGGCTATATTTGGTATCACTCTATTATGTAATGAGTACATTGTCATTTTGTTTGATATGTTTTTTCATGATTTTTATCTGAACAAAAGACACACCAATTTGTCCTTTTTTTTCATTGAAATGAGACAAATAGTGTCTTGGTCAGAAAAGCAAAGTGTGAGAGAGTAATAATCATTTTTCATGTTTTTTAAGCATAACGAATTAAAAAATAACTCTCAATGCCCAGAAACAAAAATCGTGTTACATAATGTTATTAGATTTGTAATTATGTGTAATTAGATGTATAATTACTAGATTAAAAATGTGACATCAAAATTATAACATGTTTTAAACTAAGTTTCAATGCGCAATCGAAAATGGTGAATTGGTTTAAGACATTGAAACCGCTGAACGTTTTACATAATCACTTATATTGGGGTAACTTCAAAAAACAGTTTCAAAAGTAAGTTTTACTGTGTAAAACCGATTCAAGAGTAAATTTAAAACAGTCTAAACCGGTTTAACTTTAAAAAGTGACTCATGATTTCAATTTTTTTCTAATTGAATTACCGTTCTATTTACTGTGTGAACTATTGAACAGTTGTTTTGTTAAATTGAACAGGTTTAAAAATGAAAGTTAAAACTGTTTTACAGTGAAACTGAACCGGTTCACACTATGATTCCATTGCATATTTCAATTTGAATCAATATTTTAAAATCTATTTTTAATCAAGTTGGCTTTGTCACATGCTATTTTTATGTCAATTTTATGTCCATTTTTGCAAGTTCAATTATGGAGTTAAACCAGTTTATACTGAAACCAGTTTACAGTTAAGCAGTGCAAGCTTGAACTGGGGGTTTACACTACAAAAATTATTTCTATAACCTTGACACAACTAATTTCAAGTCATAAATTTTTAATTTGGTATCATCACTATATCAATAAATAAAACACTCTTCAATACAATTTCATACAACGTTACAATACAATTATAGTTAAATTATCCAATTGAGAAACCGTATCATCAATCTAAAAACACATTTCACTAAACAATTTAAACAATTTAACTATTTAAACATAAAAACATAATTAAACAATTTAGACATCAAAACTAATAAAACCATGTCATTAAACTAAAATTTCATGATAATAAAATTTTCATTGAAAAAAAAACACAAATATGAAAAAATAGTTAAAACTAATCTTGAACAACTTTTAACCCTTACAACTGAAAAAAAAGTTAACAACCTATTCGTATTCGTACCCTTACATCCCAATTAACCGTTAATTAAAACGGCCACAAAACATTTTTGGCAGTAGCTGAAAATCCAACCAATTAGTGTTTTTCCAAGTTTCAAAAATGGCCGCTTTCACTACTAACAAAGCAAATCATTTTTTTTTATAAACATGTTTCCCATCATCCTTTATGTTTTCTTGCCACGTTTAATATTCGCAACAAGCGATCGTAAACGTCATAACATTTTGATGTACTGCGAACCAACGGGTGCAGCTTACGCCATTAAGACTCTTAAGATACTGTGTTTTCTTGCAACTATATACATACTTAGTTACTTACATACATATTACATACATATCTACGTATATACATATATATGAATATCGGGCAAGTTTCTTAATGTAGCAATTAAAGGTCGTAGCCTTAAGTAAAAGGGAATCGATAAATAGCGTTATTTTTCGACTTAAGGTCGTTTTTTTTATGATTACGATTATAAAATGTAGAAATATAAAAAAATAGTAATAGAATTTCAATGATGGAAAATGATGTCGTTAAAGCAAACTATTATAAGAAAGAAACAGTCCGTTCTAATTAGTGGCGGCTGTTTTGGTTAGCGATGTTTTTTCGATTATCGATATTTCAATTAATGCGAGTTATATTTCAATTTGAAATATTTCAAAAAACAAGTTGAGTGCACCCAACAAAAACATTTCCTGATGCAAAGTGATTCCTTGTTTTTATTAGAATATACTATAAACCATCAAACGAACTTGAGAATGAAAACTGATTAATCTTTCTTGATAGTATAAATATAGGGTTTGATATATATTCGCAATATAAGCAATTAATGTTATATTTTATTAATACGTGCTTCTTGCATTATACATTAACAATAATTTGACAAGAACAGAGCATCGTTAATGTAAATTATGCCTCTTTTCGTAAAATTAATTAACAAAACACCATTAAAGTTTCATAAAATACTGACTTTCGTTTCGTCTCAAAGCATTAAACATTTAAAAAATTCCGCAAAATTTAACGCCCATTTATAAGCAATATTTTGATCTATCGTCGTTCACTTGCACTCTTTAGAAAAACAACTTAAGACAATGTTTCACGACCCCACTGTAGAAATTTACAAGCTGACTTTACAACCCACTATCTTCACGCGCAATTGCATATTAAAAAACACGCAAAGGGGTAATAAATCTTTACAATTAAACAAAACCTCACGAGCCAAAAGTTATAAATCTAGAACAGGCAACATTTCTCAGATCCTGGTCACGGCACCAAAATGTCGTCGTCAAGTTAACGGTTTTCATGTGCGGTAAACTGACTTTGGACGCCATTTTAGCCCTGCGACTGTCACTTGTGTCGTATTCCAAAGTGACGAATGGCAACTGCCATCCATAAACTGTTTGTTGGCGCGAGTTAAATCCGAGACGAGATGGGGGTGTGTGTCTGTCTGTGTGTGTGTACACGACGGATGCCAAGTTTTACCAAGTGGAAGTAGTATCGCATCCATCTTCTGCAAAACTTGTGACAAGTTACCGGATATATCGGATGAAAAACCGAACCTTTCAAAGAAAGCATTCGAAAGAAACGTTTTTTATTTCTTCGTATTGTGTGAATTGCGTGCAAAAACTTTTTGGGAAGAAAAAATAAGATGGGATTCCATAGGGAATAAAACTGATTTTTCCCTCGTAAAAAGCGGAAGCAAGTTTCGAAATAGCACATCCTTCGATAAATATAAGCAGAATTTCAAACTCAATAAACAAACTATAAAACGCGGGCATAACGTTTTTTCTTCTCTTGTACTATATGCATAAATCGTGTTTTGAAATTCAGGAATATCAAATCATTGCATCAAACGTAAATGATCAATTTACTTGTTTATGGTGTGTCGTTGAGAAATGGTGCCAAGATTGAAATTATTACAACTGTTTAAATAGTTATTGAATAGTGCTAAAATACACACACATATCTTTGAAATCTAATAAATTACATGCATAAAAAGTGAATATATCGGAAACAAAAATATTATGATTTACAATGGTATTGAAAATTTGTGCCATGGCATGTATCTGCTTGATTCTAACGGTTAAAAGATTCACAATATAATCCATTTTTTAAAAAGCAATAATTAACTTTGTATTAAAACTGTTTAATCATTTGAAGGGCCTCTGGCTCTTAAGGGCTAAATAACATAGCTGTAAAGCCAGTCGGTGCCCTCGTTAAACTCCAAGTACCTACCTACCTTGAAGGACCTAATGTAAAAGGGTGTTAAGTGACATTTTTATAATTTCGAGGAAAACGCGTTTAGCTTTGCTGTCTATGGGCTACTTCACAATTTTTCAACTAATATCTTTGCACATATTGTTGTTTTGGTCAAACTTTTGCGCCAGGAAGGTAGAATTACACTTAACACATTCGAAAATGTTTCCAGGGCGTTTTTGATAAAAAATATCATTCACAAAAATGTCAACACCCTTTCACACCAGGCCCTCCAATTGTATTCTCACATTTGTGCCACACGTGGCGTACCTATTATGGGAAAAGTAGCAGCAATTGAAAAATCATTGTCATTTTTCACCAACGTGAAAAGTTGCATTATTAGCAAAATTTTATTGCATCTAGCAAGCACCTGCGAGAATTTCTCTCATTGTATAATTCCAGAAATACGGGACTTGCATAAATCGAGGATTTTCTGTTTAATTAACATTTTTATAATAAAGTTAGGTAGGTACTTGGGGTTTAACGAGGGCACCGACTGGCTTTTACAGCTATGCCATTTGGCCCTTAGACTTTATTTAAATTAGAAGTACAGAAATGATGATGAGATGGGGATGATTAACATGGAACAGGGTTTTATATGATGCAGGAGGAAACGGGAGTGCCCCGAGAAAACCTGCCCCCACGGTTGCAGACCCTAAACTGAACCCACACGGATAATAAAGTTAGATATATGTCATTAAAATCATATTTTCAAAAAATAACAACATACTCTTTTTTATGCCAACAGTGTTCATATTGTGTTGGAGTCCCTACTTTGTGTTCGACCTACTCCAAGTGTTCGGTAATCTCGAAAAAACCGAAACGCATATGGCGATTGCCACTTTCGTCCAAAGTCTGGCTCCTTTAAACAGCGCTGCCAATCCCATCATCTACTGTCTGTTTAGCACTCGAATGTGTAGGAATCTCAGGTGAGTGGTTAGTTGAAACGTTAAAAATGCAACAACAACAAGTGTACACATTCCAAACCCTAAACACGACAGATCCATCACTAGTCCAAGCTTTCGTTCCACTAAATGAATTATGTTTCATCACACGGTCTTTTTAATTCGTTTACCACGCTACTAGACAATCATATTATCGATATCCACCAATTTTTGTCGTAAATGTAACACCAATTGCTTTGAGTACCGAAACTAATGTCACATTACTTGCTTGTTTTCTTGTTACACTAGTGGCAACCTTTGTCCTCATTTGTTTGTTGCCTTCTCTGTTCAGCCGAGCCAGCATGCACAGATGATGAGAACTTTCCTATCTTCTTCTTCTTGTCTCCTTCTTCTTCTAACTGCTTGGTAACCATCTTTAACCATCACTTGTACTACTTCCACCTTGCACTTTTCTTCTATAAAACCCACATCCTTGCACTGCCTCACTTTGCATTGGTCTCTTTGAATCTTCTGCCAAGGGTGAGTCTTATAAACTTCCTACAACTTCTGGATAATTATTCTAAAAATTTGAAACTGTCTAAAACCTTGGAACTTCCTAAGACTAGAATTTTTCAGATCATTGAAACTATCAACAGTTTTGATAATACAAAAGCATGGGTTCTGCTTAGAACTTTCTATGGTTTTAAGATATATTTTAGAATTCAAACTAATTCTGAAAACTGTGGTATTTCCTAGAACTTTGATACCTCTTAAAACTTTGGTATTTTCAAACAGTTTGTTATATCCAACTTTTTTTTGTACGTCGACATTTTAAGGTACATAAAAGTTTGATGCTACTTAGAACATTTGTCTACTTTCAAAATGTTTACTCCTTAAAGTTTTTCCAACTCAGAACTTCTTGAAGCTTTGCTAATTCTTAAAGTAGGTCTACCAAACTAAATTCCGGTTCGGTACTTCTTACAACTTTTGCAATACCTAAAGCTTCCTGAAACATTGATACTCCCTTGAATTTAAGAATGTTCCGAAAACTATAGTACTTTCCACTAGACTGACCTTTCCACTAGACCTTTAATAATTCTGTTATATTTTTGTAGTTCAAAATATTACCTAAATGCTTCTAGGATTTCCTAAAGAATTTTAGTTTTATTTCGAAACTTCGATATTCGTACAGATAAAAACTTTTGACACTTCTTAACTCGTTTTGACTTTTTTAAAAGCTTTTGGTACTTGCAAAAACCTTTGATTGTTCTAAATATCATATCACTCCCCAAAACTTTGGTATTTCCTAAAATATTTATCATTGAATCCATAAGTTCTTACATCTGAGAAAAAAACTACTTTTCGCTTAATATCGTTGTTTCCTAAATAACTTTCTTTGGATGCACGTGCTCTTTTTATTCCAGGAAAATTCCATTGGTCGAGTGGTTGGTGTCGCGGTGTTGTTTTTGTTGGCCTTCATTCCGAAGACCTTTGCGCGACAACACCATCAGCAGAAGCAGCAACTACACAGTGACAGAAAGTTTTTCCCGTTCCTCCCGTCGCAGTTCGAGCTCGTGCCATCGAATGTCGACAATGTCAAGCTCGGTACCGCGATTCGGAGGCAAGATCACTCAAAGTGACAACAGCGAAGCGCAAGATGGCAATTCACACTACGGAAATTCCAAGTTATGAACGCTCAAACAACTACTTTGGATCTTCAAGTGTGTTGTTGCCACTTCCTTAAAAAAACACTTCCGATGTCCTCAATGTCAACTATACAAAGGCTAAAGAATGTAAAAAAAAAACAACTCCCAAATCACTTTTTGTTGTCCTTTTATCTGTGCTGTCGACTGCTTTTGCTGGTAAATTATAACTGACAAGTGTTTCTTGTACCGGTACCTGAGATGGTGGCAAAATGGTGGTTCTAATAGCTAAAAACATGGACGACTAAGTGCTTCAAAGTTCTTAAAAATTGATGGCGTGTCTTACTATATAACGTGAGCTCTTATATTTTCACAGAACATAATTGGTGTACAAAAATCAATGAAAACAGTGATTTTTGGATGCAAAATGGTGGCTCTAAACGACAAAAAAAGTCTATGACTAGTGCTTCAGAGATCTTATACATGGGAACATGGCAACTCTAACAGATTAAATGGAGTTCAACATGGCAACTCTAACGGATTAAAACATGGCTGATTCAAAGGTTACGAAAGTGTCATTATGAAATAAATGCATTATAATGCATTATATTTGGCAAGATATATTGAGATACAACAGCGAATGAAGAAACATAGTATTTCTTGGATCCAAAATGGCGGTTATAGCAATCAAAAACATGGTGGCTGTTGCTTCATATTTAAATTAGAATTGCGTGATACACTAGCATTAACCGAATTTAAATAATGATTTAAACCATGAAAGATCTCCTCCCAGTATACGATAACATATTGTTTTTGGTGGCGAAATGGCGGTTCAATTCGCCGTATTGTTGTAGGGCCTACAAAAAATATGGCAAATTTGAAGAACTTGTGAAGTTGCACGATCATCGTTTTGTGGAATGAACGAATCAATAGTGCTTATCTAAATCACCTATTCCTTTGAAGAATACAAATTAATTTAATTTCGCTTTGGAGTTCAACATGGCAACTCTAACGGACTAAAACATGGCTGATTCAAAGGTTACGAAAGTGTCAAATTGAAAAAACAAAACAATAACCCCATATGGTAAAAAGCTTTAGATATATTGCTATATTGCTGGAAGATCGTCATCCAGTATAAACTCAGCATTATAATCACAACAGTATGACGAATCTGTTTTGGAGGCAAAACGGCCGTCCTAATCGCAAAAAAACAAAAAAACATGGCGGAAATTTATTTTTCCAAAAATCTTACAAGACATTTTCAGGATCTAAAGCCAGATCCTGAAATAGTGTTTAAATCGTGAATCTTCAAAATTAAATGGTGCAAATTAAACGTTTTTTTGAAGACTGCCATGGCGATTTTAAACATTTGTAAGGCAAAATCGTTATTACATCAAATGAATTCTGTTTGTATTGTATTTGTTAAAATCTTCAGAACAGAACAGTGCAAAATAAAACGTTTTTATGGGATATAAAATGGCCGTCCTAACTGAAAAGAAACATGGCGGAGAGAAAGACATTTCGAAGATCTTACAATTTTGTTCGTCTAACCGGGGAATTATTCCAGTTTCATTCTTGCTGTGGCCGTACAAGTAAGATACTTTAAAGAACTAAACGGCAGACAAAAGTACAATCTTGCACCAAAACATCGTATCCTATTCCTCGGTACACAATCATACTATTACTGTTACAACTGTACCACTTATTATACTGTTTAACATACAGTGTGCAACTTGCCAATGTTTTGCAAAAAAAAAGGTATAAACACATGAAGCTTATACGATTGAACAGTGTGATATAATTTACTTGTTTACTGTAAAAAATAATTCTGAATAGAAAACAAGGATTGAAGAAATCCTTGTCCCAGCCTGGGATCGAACCAGGGACCTCTCGTATTCGCGACAAGATTGCAATTGTCGCTTCAAAATTAACTTATTTCGAATTTAATTCCAAAAAATTGTAAAAAATAAGTTTTAATGTTGACATGTACGTTACGTGTTTCCGTACCGTTCTATTAAACGTTACATTTAAGATAAATTTATAAATTAACAATTTTTATTGAAAAAAAAACAAACTAGTCGTATATATTGTTGTCTATTTTTATAGTAATGTATTACGATTTTTCGTACTATTTCATACTATAGTACTATTACGATTTTCGTACGTCATAATTTTTATCATTATTCCCGTTTACTAATTTTAGTGTACGATTTTTGAAATTCTATACGTATTGTGTGTTAATTGGTTTTTTAGTATTACAATTTATTTTGTTCACAAAAATTTAGTGCGTACACATAGTACGGACCAAAATATGAAACGTATACTTAATGATTTTGTAAAATTTCTGTATACAAAACAAATTGGTTAAAAAAACTAACAGTACAAGCTCAATGTAGTATACCGAGTATACATTGTATTTTTTTGTGTAAACTTTATATAAAATAGTACATAAATTCGTGTACTATGTAAAGTAGTACATAAAACATTTTAATGATCTATTTTCGTATATCTTTGTGCCAACTTGTACTTAACAAATTGTATGTAAGTATTTCATGTATTAAAAAAAGACAACGAATTTTGGTTCTTACAAAAATTGCTTTATAAATTATTACATTAGATTAGTGGATGCGATTAACGATAAATATTTTGCAAAAAAACGCGATTATCGTCACTTTGGGAAAAGTACACAATTTTGTATAACTAATCGAAAAACTATTAGTCGAAAGTATCGTAAACCGATACATAAACATTTCATTGCATAAACATTTTCATGCGTTTATTGAGGGGTAATTTTTATAGTTTATGAAAAATATCGTTACGTTTATTATTCACTACACCGCATAACATATGTTGAATATCATTAATCGAAAGTATCGTTAAGCTAAAAAGTATCGTCAAAAACATCGTTACTCGAGATAGTTAAATTTCGTTAGAAAAAAAATATCTCAAACAAAAAATAGGGTTGATTAAAATGTACTTGTCAATTAAAATATCGTTAATCAAAATAATATCGATAATTGAATTACTATGGTGGTGTCGTTAATGAAAATATGGATAATACAAAATATTAACTGTTAATAATTGAAACATATCGTACAACATTATAAATCAGATCACCGGTATATAAACACCAGTAAATACGTCAAAAATGACGAAAAGTTTTTGTTTTCATTACGCAATTTATTGTTTTAACTCATGTTGCTTCGTAATATTTGTTACAGTTATTTGTTGTTTTAACTCATTGCCTAGCAACATTCGTTACAGTTAAGAGCATCGATTTCGGTTTAAGTTTTGGCATTTTCACATACGTTGCGGTGGCGCTATCCTACATGGTGAGGAGGAGCGCGCTGCATTTTTATTAGATATTTTTGCAGTGTGCTTATACTTAATCATTAAAAGCTAAATTTTAAACTGCATTGTACATGTTGAATCTTGTTGTTTGAAAATAAATTAAATTAAAGTACTGTATAGTTTTCACAAAAAAACAAACTACTGTCATGCTAACCATTACTTTACTAACAAACCTAACCACAATAGCAGCTTACTGTTGTAAACAAAATCCAATTCCCTTTAAAAACAACACAGAACTTGCAGCATCCCATTCATGTCACAAGACCCATCAAAGAGCCTAATCCTCAAACATGTTGTTTTGTCTTTGGGTTACTTTTTCTTTTCCTTTACCATTCTATCCTGTTATATTATCGATGCCAATAACAACAATGTTGACAGCAAAGGCCGAAGAAAAAAAAACACACACAAAAAAATAAAAATAACAAAAAACAAAAAACCACAGAGGAGGCTATTTGCCAAAAGCAACAGCTTTGCTCATCATTTGGCCAAGAAGGATTCGAGACCAAAAACTCGGGTCCAAAAATTGCTCAACAAACTTGTTTACTATCTTTTCGTCTACTTTATACAAATATATATATGTATACATATATAGGAGATAATTTGTGACACTTTTAGCTTTTTAGGTGATATGGTGTTAAAGCCAGATGTTTTATCTGAGATGAAGAACAGCTGGGCGAGTGATTCGAGACAGTGTTTTTGTTTTTATGTACAAGTTGACAGGTGTGACAGGGTGACGATTAAACATTCCACATTGCGATACCTGAGAAAATTTGGATATTAAAAATGTATAATGATTAAATCGTTTATAATATGAATTAATTTATTGTACCCGCTTCGGATTATTAATAGATATTAATGTTAGGTTGCTTTTAAAACGTGGTGGAGTGTTACAACAGAAACAAGTACTACATTAAAAATTATTTTCTTAAGCATATTTTTTATATAGCCTACTGTCGTATACAGATATACTGTATGTATACATACGTAATGCAAAAAAAAAGGTTTTTGATTTCTGCATGTTTCGATTTATGCGTTTTTGATTGAAACTTATGCTATCTTTAAGTAATTTCTATATTCAATTTATGCGTGTTTTAAGTAATCTTATTTTTTTGTTTTGATTTCTGCATGTTTCGATGTATGCGAATTTTGATTAATCCGAATTTCGATTTGTGCAAAATTAAATTTATGCGATCGTTGAGTCATTCGATATTTGATTTACGCAATTTTTTGAGTAATTCCAATTTTGATTTCTGCAAATTTCTATTTATATATTTATATATGCGATTTTTTTGACATTGGACGATTTTTTTACATGCGGTTTTTCATTTATGCGAAGGACTTGTGCGGTTCTCGTTTTATTCGTTTTTTGGTACATTGGACTATACAATATATTATCACAAACGACTGTAGTTGATAGTATACGTTCAATTCTTAGCTCCCTCACAAACCCACTGGTGAAGCTAAGATAAATCGTATAAAAATGTTGATTGACTGTACCACATATCGATGGTACAAATTATTGCTTAATTAGAAATGTAATTTTAATTACTCCCTCTGCGTATCCCGAAATATCATTTCATGAGAAAATTTCCGATTATGGACAGTAATGTTTTTTATTGGTTAATAGTAATCTAAACGTGGTTCTCTTTAAGGTATGTAAGTCAGTTAGTGAAACTTGCAATTTGTTTGTTTTTTGAAACAGTGATCATTGTCATGTCAAAAAGCATGCCATTCAAAATGACACCCAGTGTGAATGCAATAATGAACACAATGGCTTCAGAAAAGTACGCTTCACATAGTAGACACACTAAATCAAAATAATTGACAGTTTAAAAGCGAAATCGAATATTACAGCTATTGCTATAACGATAGCTCGACAACCTACTTAAGCCCCAACTTCGGATCATCCTGTATAATAAACCAAAAATCTATAACACGCAGTGAACCTATGAGTGAATGAAACATTGCACCCTGTAGTACAGAATAACTTTATAATTTACGCAAATAACAAATTTTCAGTAACATACTGTGAAGAAATGAAAACAAAACATATAATTTAGGATAAAAAAACAGCAAACTGCAAAAACTACATTGGTGAAAGTTACACCCCTCTCCCGCGTCTCTAAATTTGTATATCAAATATTTAGGACCACCGTGTAAATAATACAATAAAAATCACCATTGATTAATTGAAGAAAAAACTAACGAAATTTTATGAAAGTTATGAGAAGATGCTTTATGATTAATATTATGGATATATTTATTGTATACTGAATTCTAATAATTCTTTAAAATCAACATGAATGATCTAACAGAACGCCGATCCGAGTCACAGTGCCACGTTTCAAACAACATAGATTGACATTCCGGTTATTTGTTTAGATAGAAAATAATCCACGTCAATTTATAGGCTAATTAAAAAGAATAAATAAAACAATATACAAATTCTAATTTTTTTTTTATAAATATATATATTATTATTATTATATATAGCAAAGTCCATTAAACTCGAGACAAACGCTGAATGAACTTCCATAAAAGACGATAAAGGAAAAAGAAAAACGAAAAAGAAATCTCAGTGAAGTGAGGTTTGATGGATGGAAGTCATAAACTACGATTTGGACACGAAATGGAATTCTCGCGTAGAATTTACGAGACAATGGGTCGAGCTGGTTTTCTTTTATGACGTCACAAGTTTTGTTAAACGACACTAGTAATGGCCCCTAAATTGGCGTCTACACACACGTACCAAAATAAAAATCTTGAAAGAAAAAAAGAGGACCAGGCGAACAGAAAATAAAAAGCTAACAACCAGAGGATAAAACGAGAAAAACCCTACATAACATTGTAAAACAAATTCCATGAAATTATCGATAGTATCGAAAGACAGCATCAATATCTTTATGTACATCGAAATAAATTATAAACAGATTACTAGTGAACTGATCGGAAGTTTGGGCTACTGTAATAATGTTGATCCTGGTCACGGCACCAAATGTATACATTGTACGTAATAGTTTTTAAATAGTAAAAGATATCGTTAGTATTTTATTATTTTATTAACTGATTTCATTATTAAATTATTTATTTATTTATTTAGTTATTAAATTTATTAAATAAAAATTTTATCATATCAATAGTATCAAGCACTATTGAATACTATCGAACACTATCAAGTAGAATTAGTGTTGTCACTAGGTTTATACTAGTTGATTGCAATGCAAACAAGGTGCGATAACGCTGATCCTGGTCACCTGACAAATGTTGGACTATGATGCTGAATAAAATGAGCGTTACTATCGATTATAATAGTCATACGATATTATCGAATAATTGATAGCAGAAAAAAAAGTTGTAAAAAAACAGAAATGTCTAAAAATATTTTAGCTACGAAACTAAAGTGGCATAAATGATCGATTTATCTAAAAATCGAACTACCAATAAATCGATAATTAAAATCGAAATTCGGGTGATAGAATTTTAGTGAAAACGAACGACTAAAAAACTAGTCAAATACGGAAAAAATGAAAAATTATAAAAAAATTTAGTGAAATATTGATTACCTGATAAAAAGTAATTGTTATTAAAAATCGATATTACCGATACAATAGTAGACATTCTTTGAATGCCAAACGAAAATCGAATCATGAATAAAAAACCAATAAAAATTGTTAAAATAAAAAATGTTAGTCTACTATATAAAACTATCGATTTCTGAACTCTTCTGATTTCTGAAGCAATTCTGAATGGAATGTGGTTAAAAAATTTAATGTACATTGTAACATAAAACGACATTCAACAATATAGAATACGTCAGATAAAATGTTTAATTTGAAAAAAATATTCAATACAATTCATCGGTTTAAACATCGATATAAACACCGATATTTATGAAAAATACGAAATGTATGAAAGAACGATCAAACGCGGATAAAAACTTAAAAATGCAACTCTTGTAACATTACACAAGTACATTAAAAATGCTTTTCAAGCCACACTTTTTATATACTGTCCTATCCCACTAAGATACAGATATACCATATGTAGGATACATAAAAAAAGCATCCACCTTTGATTTTTGCATGTTTCGATTTATGCGAATTTGGATTAAAATTTATTGCTAAATTTATCTTTGAGCAATTCCGATATTCAATTTATGCGTCTTTTTGAGTAATTTCATTTATGATTTCTGCAATTTAGATTTATGCGATCGTTGAGTAATTCAATATATGCGAGTTTTGAATACAGTAGTTCCACTTTGCAATTTACAATTTATTTGTTTAAATATGTTGTATTTTGTTTTTACATTGGACTAATGCGGTTTTTGATTTATGCAAAGAACTTGTGTGTTTTTTGGTACATTGGACTATACAGTATGTTATCATAAACGACTATAGTATAAGAAGTACTTTGTAACTTTGTATATTTAATAGTTTAAATGAACTACCCAATAATACACACAAAAAAGTGATATTTCCAAAAAAAAAACATCGATTTTTAAAAATCGATATTTAAAATGCACAAACTTGATACGCGTAACAAGACATGGAACTTGTAGAATCAACTCGATAAAACGAAACAAAAATGTCAAACCAACGTCGATCTTTAGCAGACACCTCCTGGGAATGTTTTCTAAAAAGGGTTGTCTGCCTGTCTCTTTTGTGTGTGTCTGTCTGTCTTGTCGTTTGCATAATCCATCGCCTAAGGAACATGTTACAATTGGTGAACTCAATTACTCCTTTCACGTTAATTGGCACTCCTGTCTTTTTCCACTCTAACTTAAAATTTCACGCTTGTCGTCGTACAGATTTACAACCACGTAATTACAATTATTTTCTTTTTAATACAATTTTTTTTTTTTTATAAAAAAATATTTTTATAAATTTTTCTAAAAAAAAATTACAATTTTTTTTGTTTTTTTGTTTTTTGTCAGTAATTACTGTCGATGTCACCCGTTTTATATTTTCCGATCGACGACTCATAAATATTTGGGCGTGAACGTACGAATTTATTTTTTTTAATGCTATTATCGTTTCGATCGAAATAACTTTTTGGTTTCCTTTTAATTAACTCTCTTATTTTTTATCATAAGCATATAAAAAATGAATGGCATAAGAATATCATAAAACTGTATTTTTAAAATACATTTTTTTTAAAATTATAACATTAATACGATTCACTTATAAAAAATAATGGTACTAAAAGTTAATACAGATAATTAACTTTTAAGATGATACAAGTGTAAATTGTAGAAACTTAGTTGATTGAAAAATAGTTTAGGTTAACGATATTTTGATATTTGAAGCAAAATTTTCAGTTATACATAAAAATACACAATATGTCAGTTACACATAACAAAAACGTACAATATTACTTATATTCGGTTATCGATAATTTCAAGTATGAGAAAATAAATATCGTTAAGCGAGTCAGTGGTTTTTTTTCACCACCAAAATTCGTGCTTTACAGTTTCAAACAATGCTTTACTGCCAGCATAAGTGAGATATTGCAATAAACGTGACAAAATGTCAAGTTATTCGTACTACTGTTGAGAAAGGGTTGAAGACCGAAACAAAAACAACATGTTGACTGGTCACGTGATAAATGGACTAGCGCGAGAAACGACAACACAGGTGTAATTGGAGACCTTGCCCAGGTGTGAAGAGAGGAAAACTAATCAACCTTTAACTTCCCACCTTGAAGCCTACATAAAAAAAGGGGCGAAAAGTAAAAGTTCCAAACCTTGTACGACAACAAACGCAATGAATACAAAATTACAACTATTGTAAAGTCAACATGTTTACGTGAAGTACAGCAGGTTCCCTATAAATACGCGAAGAGCTGATATAGTGAAAATTCTAAGTTTAGTTTAGTTTTAGAAATAATAGCATCTTGAGGAGGTCTTTTCAATAATGTTTTATTTTTATTGATCTTGTAAGACATTTTCAAGGTCGACCATTTTGAAATAATCTTAAACCATGAGTCGTAGGTATTAAGTGAAAGTTGTAGGAAATTTCCCATATAATCAGAATCCACATTTTATTTCCTACAATTCAACTGAGAAAAAAATTATCCAACAACACAACATGCTGCGTCGGCAGCTTCACTGCAAAGCAAAAGTGATATGCAGTGAAACTGCTACAGCGTTACGGTGCATTGTGATCACTGGTGTTTTGTTATTATTTATTTATTTCAGTTAGATTGGTGGAAATAAATAAAACGACAGTGGATTCTTACTATATGGACTATTGCTGACAACTTTCTAAATATGACTAGTTACCTACGACTTATGGTTTAGAATTTAAAAGTGGTCGACCTTAAAAACGCATTTCAAGATCAATAAAAATAAAACATCATTGGAAAGACCCCTCCGTCAAAATGCTATTATATCCAAAACTCGGCGTTTTATTATATTAGATTTTCCAGTATTTATAAAGAACACTCGGGTGGAACACCCTGTATATTTACACAGACACACAGTTGCAAACCCATTGTGTCAACTTTTCAATTTTAACCGAGTTTTGATGGCTTCTGGGAAAAACGTGATATAAAGCTTTTCTGTGACATTCTTCAACTTTGACGCAATATCGTACCATAATACCGTACCATATTTTATTCAACCCCCCAAAACTTATCACTTCACCTGTAAGTCCTTTTTGTTACAAACATACCTATATAAGTATATATTATATAAATAATATGTGTACCATACACAATATATATCTCTATATATCACGGCAAATCGATATATCATACATGACACTAAATATGTATGTAGTCCTACACTTAAAACGTTGACTCGAAACGATACATAAAAAAATAAATCGAATAAATTATTCACCCTTTATACGGTACAGGAATCTTGTGTACGTATATATCTTTGGTCCGTTCTAAAGTTATTCGTTTTATCACGTGACTTTAGCGTCCACCACTCTTTACATAAGTTAATGAACACGAACAAAACGTTAAAATAAGTTACTAAAGAATAACTATACTATGCTTTTTCAATGATTTGATATTGTTGTAATTTATTTTATGTTCTGTACTGTCCTATACTCATTGCTGGTGCTTTTATGTCAAATAAATGAATAAATACACAAAAAAAATCGATAATAAATCGATACATAAAAATTCCTATATAATTGTATATATAGGTGTATATATATATATATAAAAATTACAAGTTCAACAGGGATGTTAACATCCTAATCCTAATCTCACCATCTTGACACGTTTTACAAATCCTAACTTATACATATCTATAAATAAGTATATATGTAAAAATTAAAATAAACGTTTTTAGGCGATAAGTTGTTATCGTAGCCTTCATCTGCATAAATTGCCGACACAATATGTGTATAACCAAAGGGGTTTGGTTATAGCCCCAAGGTACAAAAATTCATCACGAAACACTTGTCATGTCTTATTTATCACAAAAACTGAATTAAAAATCCCAAAAAAAAAAATGTTGTAGGAGGATTTGGAACACGTGTATAGTCAAATACCATTCGGTCATTGGCCGTATCACTCGATATAGAGGGTGTCCCAAAAATATCTTCATAACTCGTTTAGTTGTAAAGAGATAGCGTTTTGGACACCCTGTATAACACTTCTACTTATAGTATGTAAAAGTGTTTAAAATCCTGTTTCAAGTCATTTTTCCCAATTGTTTAAGTTAGCTTACAATGTTTCCGTACCCTTACTAAAAGAAATTACATTTTTCGATCTAAACCGATACAACTTGTGGTACATTACGTTAATGCATTTTTCTCCCTGGGGCTTTTTTTTTTACAACCCTTTTTTTAATTCACTTTCACGACCCCTTACAATGTTATTTTTAGGATCA
>JAQIWH010003641.1:0-19232 GCA_034695005.1 Cryptops parisi
CATGGGAAAATTGCGTATGTCCTATTCGTAACCGAGCCAGCATCACCTTTTTTTTCCTGTCAGCAGAGAAAGATGTCGTCCATACTCCGACAGTATTTTTAATAACACGCAGCTTGTTGTTGTTCACCACGGTCCATTCTTCATCCCAGGCTGAACAAATTTAGGTCGGCCAGGCTGAGTCAAAGTATGTAAACAAACAACAGGACAATTGGGTAGATTTTCTACAGATTTTCTTTTCTAGAATAAGATAACTAACCTTTAGTGATGAATAACTAATCACTTGGTGATGGATAACTCATCATTTTTTAATGATGGATAACTAATCATTTGGTGGTGGGTATATCTAACTAACAACAAGTTAAGGTGGAATTTGTCTTTTTTTTTTTGGCCATTGCGATGAAAGAGTACAGAAGGCATAAATGCTTCTACCTGCAACCAAAGTGTATATAGTGTACCAGTTTTTCTTAAAATTTTGATTTGATTGATTCTAGATAGTTCATTCTTTTTAAGATATATCTTTAAATGAATGTTTAGATTGTTAAAAGTTAGTTTTACCGGGCTCAAGGCAGATAGACCTTGATTAAGACCTACCACTAATCCGAATTCTTTCTGAGTCTCAACCCCACACAGAGAAAAAGATGACAACAAGACAAGATGCGGAACGTGAATCCTGAGACGTGAGACGACAGTGAGAAAAGAGGCGAACGGGTCAGTCAGCAGACTGAAGAGTTCAGAGTGCAATAAAAGGTGATTGTTTGCGCTCTGAACCAATTGAAAGGGGGTCTGATGTGAATTACCGGAAGAGACCGCAACCCGATTAATATTCATTAGCAAATCAAGGGGGAAAACCAGGCGCTGGCGATAGTCGAGATTAGACCAGAGCTGCTTTGTTGGACTTGTGACATTGTATTAACTCCGCCCACTTTTGATACGACGTCAGAAATGAAACGAAGTTGCAAAATTGCGTTGATCTACATGACTAGGATTGCAAGAAAGCCTGCATGTCTACCCTCAAGAGCAATAAATTTGATACTCACTCGATGGGAGAATCAAATATCATCGTATCGTTTTGATTATTTCAATATGGCGACAACATTGCTCGCTTAATTTTACGCGTTCGAAAAATTCCAGGAAAGCGAAAGAAAAGGGAATATCGTCCCAAAAGATACTCCTACGACATGAAAAATTCAACCAGTAATTCAACGTTACTGGTTGAGTTAAGGAGGCCGTCGATAAAGTGCGGGAGGCCGTCGATAAAGTGCGGGAGGCCGGCGGTTGTTGCCGACTCGGCCGGCAGATGCTGCCGACTCGGTCGGCAACGCACTCGTGCCAGCACGTCGATGAGTGTAAGGCAAACTCAATGAATGAATCATATGTAGAGAATTTTAAGCCAAATTACAGATGGTTGACCAAAATGCTGCATATTAAAGATAGTTTCGAACTTTCAAAATTAATTCGAAAGACGTTTAGTGTATAATAACTTCAAGTATAATAACTTGAAATGTATACAGTATTTTATTAACAAAATAATTGTATTCTTTATACTAAACAAAACAATTAAATTTGTTAAACACTTTACGGTTAAAAAAACCTAATTTCATAATACAACTACTTACAATGTTTTAATTATGCAATAGTTTAATTTTTTTGCTTACTAGTGTTTACTTTTAAAAATCGAAACTGTTACTAACATTGTCGTCTGCTAAGCGTATTAAATTGGTTCCTTCTGCGCATGCCCAGCTGCCATGACTATTCGATCAGTTGTGTTTGTTCGACATTCAGCGACATTGTATCAGTTTCTTAAAACTGATACGACATTGTGTCAGTACATTGACATCATATCAACTGATACAATGTTACAAGTCGAACAAAGCAGCTCTGGTGCTCGTTTCATTTGAACCGTGGAAGGCACTTCATTTTCAGGGGTATTTCCTTGTTTATTGTTAATCTCTGAATCAATTACAAACTGGTTTGGAGTGATCATTGATACTTCCACGGCATACTCATCATTATTTTCAGGGGGTTTACCAGTGAATTTTGTCAGTATGTCATGGTTGATAAAATCTTCATATTTGACAGGCTGGTTAAACTCATCCAGAACTTTCACGTCACGGCTTTTCGCTCCGCAAGATACCACAGTCGAAAGGCCTTAGATTCTTCCGCATACCCCCAAAAATATATTCTTTCAATCTGGCATCGAATTTACTCTTTTGAGGAGATTTATGCAATACGTAGGCTTTTCTTCCGAATGACCGAAAATGACTGACGTTGGGTTTCTATTTCATCCACAACTTGTAGGGTATTTCATTTTCGATGCTACGTGAGGTGAGGGAGAACGATTTCGAATATAATTCGCAGTTGCTATGGCTTCTGCCCAAAAGCATGAAGGCAAACCTGACTGTATCAGGAGACATCGAGCTGTGTCAACAAGAGTTCTATTTTTCCGCTCGGCCACCCTATTTTGGGGAGGAGTAAATGGAGTCGTCAGTCATTGTTTAATCTCGTTTTGGTCCAAAAATTGTTCGAATTCCACGTTTAAATATTCTTTTTTGCCTGACTGAACTTGTTTAATCTTTTTTCCAGTTTGCGTTTCAACGAGGGCTTTGAATTTGCAGAATTCTGCAAAAACATCACTTTTTTTTTTCAAGAAACGCACCTCACACCATTGAGAATGATCATCAATAAAGACTGCAAAATACCTTGCACCTCCCAGTGACTTAATTCTCATCAGGCCTCAAACATCAGTGTGAATGATATTTAACAGTTCATCACTCCTTTTATGAGCAGTTTGAAAAGGAGCTTGGCACATCTTGCCTTTCAGACAAATTTTGCAGGTTGGTAGTTTGTCGGCAGGATCAAAGTTTATTCCCAACACTGCACCGCTCTTTGCAATTTTGCGTAGGCTTCGCTCATTCAGGTGACCATATCGCTCATGCCACTGCTCCAGTTTTGACCTTGTTTTTCTGTTTTTCATAACGTTGGCTTGTTCCGAGTCATCCTCTACATTCTGCAAACGTACATGGTAGAGGTTTTTTCTTTTATCAGCAATGGTTACAATTTCATCCTTGGAATTCAACACATAAGCGTTGTGCTTTTGGAATAACACATCATAACACAAGAACTTAAAGTCACTTTTGGAGGTGTTTGATTTCCCACCTGTCGAGGTGGCTTCTTTCACTTTCATCTTTTCAGATCGCTTGCAGAATGGTTTTGTTGCGTAAAATGCATCTGTTGCATCAACATTGCATTTAGCTTTTCTTGATTTTCATTCTTCGATAACTTTTATCTTTAAAATCTCTGGTTTTGGCAGCTCATCTCTTGATTCTATTGCGCACCGAAAGTTTTCGAAAGTTGCAGGGAGGCTGTATAGCAGCATAATGGATAATAAGATTTCATGAATGCCAACATCCTTCTCCTTGAGTTTATCAACAGTATCGAAAAACTTTGACACATGATCTTGTACATCTGAGTCATTCGGTTTAGCAACAGTTGTTTCAGTAACATTGCCATTCACGCAGGACCTTTGGACTGGTAGACAGATTGTATCTTTAACCAAAGTTCATGAGATGTCACACAGTGTTTTGCTTGAAGCATCTTTAATTCACTACGTTTAATGGCCAAAATAAGGTCCGACTTAGCTTTAAGATCAGCTTTATCCCATTTCCTAGCTGCTTCTTCCGATGCAGAATCTTTGACATTTATGGTCAGTTTAGCCGTCTTGCCCTTATTTGATTGCTTAATCAAATAAGCTTTAGCTTGAATCACTCAGGTATCAAAATTGTCCTTACTGAGGGTTTTAATTTGCAGGAAATTATTACGTAAGATTAGTCCAACAAATTCCACGCATGTCCCCAGGTTTTAGCCATTTCTGGATCCAGCAGTTGAGCCCATTTTGGAAGCTCAGATTCTTCATCAAGTAGTCCCTCTTGTATAGCCACTTTTTAGTTTTTGTAAAATGCATGAGGGCAGTGGATTTCAATTTTTTTTTCATGGCACACCTGATGTATACATGAGGGCGGGGTGACATATACATTGTAGGGGTTTAACACAAGCTTCTGTTCTAGCAACTCAAATCAGTGACTGTATTTAAGATGTTTGTTTTTCTATTTGTGAAACAATTATTTTCAGCCATTTTATTGTCGATTATGTAGTATACAGAATAAAATTTAATGACAATGAATGGATAATTGGCGCCACACCAGTATGCCGCGGCACACGTTGAAAATCACTGCTTTAGGGCATATGGGTTTGGTATTTTACTCATTTTTATGAAGTGCAACACCATAGAATTTAAGGTTTTTGGCGGCAATGAGGAATTTTTGCCCGACTTCGCTAAGGAGGGTTATGTTTTCGGTTGTATGAATGTATGTATGTATCCATTCTCACTTTCTACAGGCTAAACAGCTTGATGGATTTTGATGAAATAGGTGTCTATGGATTCATCTTAAGTCTATCAAGTGTCACTAGCTATATGCTGTTAATGAAAAACCAATTAAAACCAAAACACTATGCCTTAGTTTACGCGCAGTCGGGTTTTCGATTTTTTAAATAAGTAATCTTGTTCATAATAAGATCCAGGTGTTTCATACCTTTCTTTGAAAAACTTAACCAGACTATGGATCTTTTTGTTTGCTTCATATCTCGTTCTTGCAAGTCCAAGCTTAATTCAGATAATTCTTGAAAAGTACCGCACATCAATCCTAGATGCAAAACAAATTCTCCACATTACTTTTCTCATAGGCTTACATGCTTTTATCCTTTTTGTCGTTGGTAGCCATTCTTAGTATTTTCGAAATGAAATACTTAATGCTTCATAATATTGTCATACTGCAGAAACTGATCCGAAACTTCATGCTACCAAACGAGTACTTATTGATTTATCCAATTTTAAGCAGTTGTACTTCAAGCAGATTTGCACATGTTTGCAATTGCCTGGCGTTTTTTGGTGATGTGTGGCATAGAACATACAATTTATCAATAAATGGTTTAAAATCTGTTAACACCAGAACCCACTTTCACTATATCAGGAACTTATTTTATTTTATTTATTTATTTTATTTTTTAAATTATGCGGCCCATTAGGGCCAAATACACGAAAAAAATCAAGTTTATTGAAAAAATCATGAACAGTGAATTGAAAGATAACAAATACAATAATACAAAATGCAGTTCAATAAAAAACTACAATACAAAATTTACAGATAATAAAGATCAAAAGTGTTATTGAGGAAATGTTATATAATTATATAACATTTATAACCTAATTTATAATTATAATTACTAATAACCTAATTTATAATTACTTATAATTGCAATCTGAGATTTACATAATGCCATATATATAATAGAGGCAGATTTTGCATTTAACATGTTTTTGACACCTATTCTCCAGCATAACAACTGCACCATCACATGCGACAGATACTAAATTGTCCTTCAAGTATATGGAACGTGCCATCGTAACTCAGCATTGCGAACAGCGCCACCCGTGAGAGAAAAGGGCAATTAATTTACACAGTGGAGAAAACGTTATAGTCCACAGCCGTGACCAAAGCTTTATTTTGTCAAGTTTACGTTTTTACTTGTTTACTAGCAGGAATACCCGGCGTTCGCTCGGTGTACTCGTTGCTCGGTGCATAGTGATTGGGAAAGAAAAAGAACATTGGCTTAGAGCCAACTTTTGTTCTGCACTGAACCCGAACAGTTGGTGTTATTGAGGTTGGGGGAGGGCGTGTATTGGGGAGGTTTTTTTGGGGAGGAGTGGGGGTCTGAAAACCCTTTCATTACCTCAATTGGGTCCTAAAGAGTAACGGTTCAAATTTGGTCAAGATCGGTCGAAGGGTGTATGAGTGTATAGTTTGTCTACAAACAGACAAACTTCCCTTATATATATATAGCAGGTATATACCTGGCGTTCTTTAAAATTTAATCCTGAAGCGATTCCACTTATGGTAAAAAGATGGTAAAAAATCTTACCTTCAGACTTTTTTGTTTAATAAAATTGTAGTCAAAACATCACTTGTGGTGGTTTTGCTGGCACAATAAACACAAGGTACAAGACAGGGGATCCACTTAAATTTGTGTAAATGGTTAACAAAATTATGCAGTGATAAGAAATTTTTGTTTGCTTTGCTTCAGTTGGAAAAATACGAAACGTTTTAACATCGTTACTTCACACATACTTTTTTATTGTTGAGTACTAACTAAAAGGCTGAATAATTTTCACGCTCACATGAAGAACCTACATAGCCGAAGTACTGTACATATTGTTGATTAATGATTAAAGCTGAGGCATAACAACGTTTCACAATGACTTTGTGTAAATTATTTATTATTGGTTTGCATAAAGCATCGTTTGACATGAAAGCATGTCATGGCATAAAACAATCTATCACACTTGCAATTTTTTAAGGGCTCTGTTTTTTAATCTATCAGTTTTGGGGCCCAATGGATTTTATGTTTTGGAGCCCCTTGAAAGATGCAGCTATGCCGTATTGTTGTGTACTGCCAGAAAAAAGGCGTTTTTATATAACCTCCTAACATCGTCATATGTTGTCACTTGTAAAAACATTTATGACAATGCGATTAGATTGATAAAGATGTCTCTAGATGTTCTTTTCCTCATTGAAAAGGGCAGAGACAATAGCTTTAGAAGACCTTTAATTTTAGGCATTCACATGGCATTTTTCAAATGATAAACTATTTTGCTATTTGATAAGAAGCCTACAACCCAACCTGCTGTACGACCTGCTTGTGCTTCATATAGATCTCTACCATCGTGTTTTTAAGTTTTTAAAGCTGTCAGGCCTTTACCAACTTATCTAGTGTGTTGTTTAGGTTTTGCGTTTTTGTGGGCATCATATGACAAGCCTTCGGGCAGTTAGTGTGCCTCTCAAAACCAAATACTCCTACCTACCTATATAGATCTTTATCTATTGTAAAATCCAACTTCTGTCATGTTGTATGCTACTTCTAAACTTGAATATCGGTTCAAACCACTAAATTGATTTGATGCAGCTTTATTCTCTGTTTCTTGGTTTGTCAAATTTATGATAGGCTAATCATGTTATATAATATAGGAGGATGAGCAGAGAAACAAAACACGACCCTCCACCCCACATGGGCACGAGGTGGGCTCACTTTTACATCATCATTTTACAGGCCATGTAGTTCAATTCATAGCCAATGAGCACATGATCTTGTTGGCTATGGTCAACCACTTCGGCCAAGAACATTCTTTTTTTTTATTGAATATAGCGCTGCATGTTTGGTGTTCAAAAATTAAAGTTCCTTTGAAATAGTTTATTTTATTTTGATTCCTTTCATGGCATACTGATATCTGCATATTTGCAGACATTTTTACAATTTGCATACAATTTGATATTTTGGAACAGGTGACATTGAGTATGTTTAATGCTAATATGTGTACAATTAAAGGGGTTGATTTTTATTATTGTTCGTTTAATTAAGATTTGGATCGTTGGATCGGTGAATCATTGGATGAGATTTTCTGAACGGAAACTTTTAATTGTACACAAGCCATTACACGTGTTTTTGGAAATGAAGATATCTTCTATCTAAATTAATTACTCAATTTAAATATTAACATTTATTAAATTAATATTTATTATTTATTTAAATATTTAATATTTATGCGCATGTATCATGATCAAATTTGTCATTAAACTTCCATTCCTGCTGTCCAACGTCAGAAGAATATTCATTTCTGTTTTTCTGATGTCTATGGTTTTTTAATTTTCACGTTGACTAAACTGTGATGTCACTATGATGTCAGCGAAAGAATCTTTTTCACTTTCGTACCATGTGACTAAACTGTTTTGTTACTGGTGAATGCGTGAGAGCCATCGTCAAAACTATTTTTATTGGGATGGCATGTGTGATCGTGACAAATTTTAAGTGAGTTTTGTTGATGCTATATTTATTGAAAAATTAAATTATGTATTCACTTTATTAATTTGTTTGTGTAGGTTAGGTATTGAATAATTATTTATTAACTATTTACTATTTGTTCAAAACTGCACTCAATCTATATTTGTAATCACACTTCAATGTGGTGGAGCTGTGGTTACAGCTAGTACATTATAATCTGAAGTTTTTTTAAATCAATTTCAGTGCAATCATGAGCAACCATCAAGAACCAGTCTCCCACCAAAACAGTATTAATTGCGACTCCAAGTCGATCGCCCCCGCAAAGATGAACGTCACCTCTGTCAAGTCCAGACTTTCATCTTATTTGTTGGCGCTACGACCTTGGTCATTCAGTGCTTCCTTCATCCCCGTGTGCTTGGGGTGCGCCCTGGCACACAAGACATGTGGTCAGATTAATTTCCTCATCTTCTTTGTGACATGCTTGACGGCTTCGTCTGTTCACGGTGCCGGCAATTTGGTAAACACGTACTATGATTATGTAAAAGGAATAGACAGTAAGAAGAGTGACGATCGGACTTTGGTCGACAAGCTGCTGACGCAGGACGAAGTTGTTCACCTTGGTGCTATGCTTTATGTCATCGGCTGCTTGGGCTTCATCATTCTAGTCTATCTGTCACCTGCCAAAATGGAACATCTGGCATTGATTTACTTCGGTGGCTTGTCTAGTTCGTTCCTCTACACTGGTGGCATTGGGCTCAAGTACATTGGGCTGGGCGATGTCCTGGTCCTTGTTATCTTCGGCCCTGTCACTGTGCTGTGTGCATACGTTGCTCAGACAGGATCCATGGACCTGATCACACTCTACTACGCCATGCCCCTGGCCCTCAATACGGAGGCAGTTTTGCACAGCAATAACACGAGGGATATGGAATCGGACAAGCGGGCAGGGATCGTGACGGTAGCAATCTACATTGGTCACACGGGCTCTCACATGCTGTTTGCCTTTCTCTTGTTCTCCCCGTACATTCTCTTCACCTTCTTGGGTGTACACTACACCTTTTGGTTTGGCCTACCGCTGATCACGTTGCCGGCAGCTTTCGAGCTGGAACGCCACTTTCGCCAAGGCCATCTGGAATCACTGCCTAAGCAGACTGCTAAACTGAACTTTTATTTTGGTTTGTTTTATGTGCTTGCTTGCGTTATGGCACAGTCCAAGAATTTGCCTGGGTTGCATGTAAAATGAGTTTCATCTCTATCTCTTTATAAATATTTGTACAAACTTGTTTTTATTTTATTTTTTAATGGGGGTATTTAATGACATTTTTTCTAGATTAAATTAAATTTCGTTAATATTTTTTCAAGTTTAATACAGGGTGTTTATGAAATCTTTACATCTATTTTTGTTTAAATTGACATTCTTAAAATTCACTATGAACAAAGATATCAAAATCAATTATTTATAAATATGTACACCAGGTGGTGCAAACAATCACATTCTTAAAAAAATACAGTAATAAACTGAACATTAAAGTACAACTTACTGAATACAACTTGTATATGTTGTTTACGCTACATGAGTTACTGAATTGTTCATTAACCATTGAAGCTGTTAGAATGTTTTAGTATAATGAATTTGACTGAATCTATCAATAATAAGTAACATAATTCTCATTTGGCAGGGAGCAAACTAGCAAATAGGTTCCTTAACATTTCCTCAATATATTGAATGGCAAGCACTTTGCCGGAAAGTGTTTCCCATACTTGACGTCACATGCAAACAGCCAATCGAGTCCTTGTTTGTAGTCACGTGACGTGATTTCCTACAGCAATTGAGCAAATGTTGATGAAAAATTCAAGTTTTTTGATTTTCAGAACACCCTTTTTGATCAATCAGATTATTCGGACACCCATTTTTGATCTGACAAAGTGCTTGCCATTCAGTGCGTTGAGGAATTGTTGAGGAAATGCTTGCTAGTTTGCTCCCCTGTCTTACACTCCATATTTCCTTCCTCCTGCCAGTTACAATAAGTTAGGTTTCTAGTTTAATTGAGTACATTTGTGGGCACCAAATGAAAAGGCAGTTGGTGTATCCCTAAAACTCCATCTACCTACTTGCTAATTTAATTCTTGCACAAACACATCATTTATCGCCAAATTTAAGTCTGCTTTTTTCAAAATGGAATAAAGATTTTATCAAACACCCTTGTATTTTCTTTACTGGAAAATAAGCCAATTAATTTTCACATTTTAAAAAATAAGATGTTTTGAGCATGTTCTCCGATGCCTTTGAATTTAAGTACAGCAACACACACTGGTGCTATTGGAGAATATTTATATTTTTTACTACGTTGAATGTAGTAAAACAACTTGTCATGTCATATTTAGTTTCAGTACCATAAAAAGTACTTATTTATATTACATAGGAAAAAAGCAAAATTTAAAAGATTTATGTTATTCTATCATAATTTATAACAAACATAGGATTTCAAATTCTCAATGTAGAAATGTGCGCATGGTGATAATTTTTTTATAGAGCTGATAACATGAATCCGAATTTTATGAAAATATTATTTTGCCATATGGTATTAAAAGTTGGAAAATGTAGCTCTTATTTTAATTTTATAAGGATATTTTGGTTTCTTTTTTGTAATTTAAAGCTACAATGTCATCGCATGAACATGTAAAATGTCGCTGTGTTTGAAACTACGAATTAAATGAATTTCCAACAAAAATAAAGATGTGCTTTATTTTTGTTCGAATTAGACTCTTGATTCGTATTGATCAATTATTTTTATCAGACTAATGTTTTCATTTCTGACGTGTATTTCGAAGAGCTCATGAATAAACATAATGCTATCTAACGACATTCTCAAGCAATATATGCTATAAGAAGTTTTGAATTGTCCAATACTGTTTTTATCATTTAACATAATAAAAAAAAATCAGCTGTGCAGTTTTTGAATACAGATTGATACAGGTCCACAACATCAAATCCATAAATCAATAATCTGAAACGAATTTGTTATGTTTGCCCTAAACTGCCTCTAGTGTTTTGGTGGAGCTACTAACAGAATCAGTTGTTCATAAGAGCCAGTGGTGTCAACTTGGTGACTTTGTCATTAAGTGTAGTGACTTTAGGTCATGCCAAGCAACAAAAATTCCAATTTCAGTGACTTTTGCATGCTATAAACTAATTTGTTATATTTTTGAGTTTTAGACAAATACTAGATTTCCACCTAGTCACAACTGTAACTATACACATTCCCTTTTTCACAGTGGTGAAGTACACCCTCTGGGGGGGAGCCAACTCTAAGGGGGGAGCATATCACTATTTGCTATTTAAAACAATGTTATTTAACAAATATAGCAGGTGAAAAGATATATTAAGCTTGATCCATTTTCCAAGGGGAAAATGCTCCCCTAGCGCTTCGCCATTGTTTCCCCACCTGCCTTACTAATAAATACAGCAGACACAGCAGTATCAGGTGGTATCACGGGATTATGCCGAGACACCCAGTAAAAGGTTGCATCTGTGTGCAAAAAAACAACACAAAAACCACGCAGGAATGCACAGACTCATGTACGCATGCACGTTGGAATCTTTTAGTTGTAATAAATTTTGTTAATTTTTAGACATCCAATAACTACACATTAAGCTTACTTCTTTCTTTTGCCACCAGGTGGTGGGAATTTTCTAGTTATGCTTGATTTTAAAAATATCCATAAACTGGGGGTCACTTTTAAATAGAGAAGTTTTTTAGTTGTTTTATTAAGCTAAGCAGTACCACTGTTAATATGTATTGACACAAAATATTTATGGTTTAATTACCTAACTTTTTACATCCAATGATATTCATGTTGGATTCATTTATGCTCGTGCAGAAAAATAAGCCTAAAACTTCTTTGTGGTATTCAGTAATATCCTGGAATTTATTTTGTGACTATCAGTGTCCATGGTGCCATAACTGAAAACTTAATTTCATACAAAACATTACATATAGGGTAGCTTATGGCATAGCAGAATCCTCTAGTCTACCATTTTTTCTGTGGTTTAACTCGAAAGCAGATTTTCAAATAGTTTTGAAACTTTTTTTTAAACCTTTGTGTCTACTTTAGCTTCCTTTGATTCACGTTTTGAATTTTACATCTTTCCTACGCATCTACTTGGCGCAGTTGACTCAAATAAACACGTGATGACTGGGCTGTTGTAATATCCGAATGACATTCATGTGGAATTGAAATCAGATTTGTTGAAATATGTAGTTTTCACAGCTGAAACGTGTTTCTATACGACGTATATTCTTATATGACGTATAAAACGAGTTATGCAGTTGCAGTTCCCAGGTGTTGGCAACACTGCAATAGCTTTTCTTGTGTTTTCACCTTTATTGTCTAATTTTTATTAGTTCAGTGCACTTTAAAGGTTTGATCAGTGAGTGGCTTAAATATGCTTATTATTTTTAAAAATTAGGTAGAAATATTGAAGGCATCAGTACGGTAATCAAGTAAATTGACTCAAACAATGGGTTTTGTTCCAACGATTCTGGGTTTGGTGTGGTCAGCCTGTATTATTTTTTTAACTAGATTTTGTAAGTAAAATTCGTTGAGATTTGCTAATTCATGTGCTCTTGAAATGAACATTGTATTCTGCAAGCATGATGACATTGTGAAAAAAGGCCTCTCAAAGACCCCACAAATACATACTAAACTGTTCTCAAAATATGCTTATAGTTTCATATACAGTATAACTTTTCTAACTCAAACACCCAAGGGACCGGAAAAAATTTTGAGTTAGAAAAGTTTCACTGTATTATATTGGGTAATTGTGCTAATTTTATGTTTATTTGGTGGAAGAATATAAATTCAGCGAAAACTTGCTGATGAAATTAACAATTTGACAAAGATAACGTAAAACATAAAATAAAAAATGGTTGCGTATTTGATTGAATTTTGGAAAAATTCTAAAGTTTTGTGCATATTTTTCAATTAAATAATGGTATATACTAATGATATAGTTGTAACAGGTTGGTATCATTTTGAAATGTAGTGCATATTTGGTCAAAATTTGGAATATAGTGGAAATTTTCAGAATTTCTTGTGTACAGAAGAACGTTGATTATCTGAACTAATCAAGGGACATAGGTGTTCATGAAACCGATTAAACTCTCCCCAAAAGACAAACACCCACGCTTTTGCCACTAAAGAACACAAAACCAATGTTTTTTTTCTACACATTGATTCACCCTCTTTAAATCCCACCATTGTTCACTGACAAACTTTTACTGAGTACCAAGATTGGCGGTTCAAAGAGGTTCGACTGTATGAAAATAAAAAATTGTTTTCTGTGTTAACAAGTACAGTATACATATTTCATTTACATACTATATGTATTCTACAAAATGTTTAAAAATCAAGTTAGTTTTGTTTAAGGTCTTTCTGTTACCGTAAATTCGTATTTCATGGATAATACTGCTGGTAATTCTTTTGCTTATGTTTTATTTAATGAGAAAAAACATACATACGCATCGAATTGAGAACCACCTCCTTTTTGAAGTCTGTTAATAAAAAAAAATATATTCAGAACTCTTGAATGTACAGAATATGACTGACTTAATATTAAGTGAAATGCCTGTACCTCTACTTAATAACTGCTGTTCAGATAACTCGTCATTCGCATAACTGACGTTTGGATAATCTACGTTCTATTGTACATGAAATACTTTCACAATTTCGAAATTAAATGTGAAAAGAAAATATAAAAATGTTAACACAGCTGGTGCAAATAATGACAGTGCAAGCATACCAAGGAACATCAAAACTGTATTTGTTATGCCAATTTCCAAATTTTTAGTTTGAAATTTGGTGAAAATCAAATTTGCTAACACGAAAAAATTAGTGAAGTAAATTGCATAAATTTGTCGTGCTTACAATTTTATAGTGTCATAATTATAAATGAATGGTGTGTAATCATCTTTTATAATTTTAACTTCAGTATGCTTTTTATTTTTTCATGCGACGTGTCAATGTATTAGAATGTTGTTTCATCCTGATGAATGCCACGTTTCAGACAATCAGCATTCTACTACACATTACTATTTTTAAGTTTACAAATGATTTTTTTAAATTAATGTGAAATGTTGGTCTATATATGGATCGTGTAAAACCACAGAAGACTAATTTATTTTTTACAATTTCAGAGTCAATGCATGAAATAATGCCACTAAGTCATGATCTAGGCATAGACTGAGAATTATATTGCTGGACCAATTAGAGAGATTTACACTATGAATTGCATGCAACCCTACGGAAAAACCAAACATAAAATCATGGTCTTCTCGAATTGAAGTTTTTTTAACTTAGTTTGATATGGTTTAAAGCCATTCATATGAATACCCAATACTGTTTGCTTTTTTTTAAGTATGATATCCTGAACATTGTATAATGATATTACATTATTATATTTTACTGGATGATGTGGGTTTTTGTATTTTTTTTTTTTTTTGCAATTTGGACATGCAGTAGTTTTTATTAATTTGTTGATTCTTTCTAGTCAAAAAAGTCTTTGTGGTGAGTGTTAGATCTTTGCTTTTAACCATGACATATTATACTAAAGTCTTAGTTTAGTATACTATGACATAATGATGACATAATTCAACATAATATCGATAACCTCATATCCGGAAATTGGTGACTAGTGAAATTAATTAAAACTCAGATCAGACATCAGAAATAAAACTATCACGATTTCAAAACTCCAATCACATTTAAGCAATGGTATGATAAGTTTGCATTACACGCAGTCCCCAAGCTACGGAAGAGTTCTGTTTCACAGGTATTTCTAAGTCGAATTTCTATGTAAGTCAGAACAATTGGATATCCAACATCGTTAGTCAAATGTAAATTTTAGGATGCAGTATACTTATATTGTACCATACTATTACAATATACAGTGTACTAGTCTATCACAGTACATACTGTATACAATGTATTATACTATGCATTGCTATGTATACTATGTATTATACATTTACAATAGGATTACATTATACTCTATAGCAGTGGTTCTTAACCACGGACTTAAAAATTTTTTGTTGTCACTGACCCCCAAAATTTATTTTGGCTTATAATACCTGAAAATGACTGGAAGTTTATTTGTATGATTTCTTTCTATTTTAAGTATAAAAGTTTATAAGTCATAACATTTTTTTAATTCTTTGCTGACCCCTGCGGGTTCGTGGACCACAGATTAAGAACTGATACTCTATAGTATAGTCATTACTATAATGTCCTATACTATTTCTATACATAAAAATTTAAAATATGCATACAAACAAACACTTAAACAGTTCAGATAGGCGGCATATAGGTAGTGTTTACAGTACTCTATAGTCGCTAGATCTGATGACAAAATGTTTGGGAGTATGTTTGTAACTATTGGTTTTTAACTTAGGGACTGCCTGTATAGGTGTAGCTTGAAACTCTACAAACAATGAATAAAAATGGATTTAAACTCTTCACATGGTTAATAGTGAAATTTAACATGGTTTGAAATGTGATCAAGAGTGAATGGAACAGGCAATGGCAGGCTACTTTTCAGTTAAAAGAGTAGTCACTTGTGTGCCAGTGGCATGGTCATGTTTTCATGGAGCGGTTGTTTTTTTTACCTTACCTGGTGAATATGGGTATAGACATTAGGGGGCCGTAATTCCTTGCCTCACAGCGAACGTGCAATAAAATACAACATCCAATCAAAATTGCAAAAAATTGATGAATTGATGATGTTCGCGTTAAATTATGACATGAGTGAGGCAGCTGATCACATGTTTGAGGTAAGCTAATCAACAATCGGGAAGGAGGCGACTTAAATCATTGCCGAATATAAAACAAACCACCTCCATGTTGGATTATATTCAATCGACTTCGCTTATTCAACAGCTTTAAGAAGGCCGCTGGTATAGATAAATTGTCACTCACATTTAACTGACAAAAGGTCACATTTCATCTAGCTGTGAAGTTTATTTCAAAACATCACAAATTTTGCGACATATGTTTGTCATTCGGGTCTTAGTGCAGCTAACAGTTTCTTTATATAAATGGCTCTTTGAAGCCATTTTTTGAGTCATTGCGCAAGAAAGATCTAAAACGCGAATGGCAAATTGACAGACAGAAAAGTAGAGACAGTTATCGAAACACAAAACTTATAGAAAACCATTTTCGATTTTAAAACTACCAATACGGTGGACTTGAGGATTTTGCTAAGCTGTGGCTTTGATTATGGGTGGAGCTACCGCGATGACGTTTGCGGTTGAGGCAAGGGATTACGGCCCCCAGGTCAGCTAAGGTAAAAAATACAACAAATACTTTTTTGTTTGTTGTGTCAAACCTGAACTGTAACTCTGCCACTAGTGCACAAGTGGCTTCTCTTTTAACTAAAAAGTGTCAGTTTTTTATAGAAGTATCAATGTAGCCAATCATAAATGACAAAATTATCTTGTCTTTAAAAACTCTAAAAATCATTTGACAAGACTGCTGAAAATTATAAATTGTTATAGCACAATGAAGATATACAAAACAGCCGTTTTACTTTTGGTTCACAAGAAACGAACATATCGTCTATTGATGCGGTGAAAATTTTTTTTTTGCACTTTTTTCATATAAAATGAATAAATTGCTTGTTTTAGATGCATCATTGTATAGATTAGCATTGTGGAGCAGAACCACAAAGTGTTTGGTTGGGTGATGTTTGGTATCGGGTGTTTAAATAATGTTCAAAAGATATGAAATAAGTTGGTTTAAACATTGTTTTCAGAACTCTTGGTTATACCATTATATAAAGTTACAATTTAAAGACTTTTTTTTAAAGTTTTGAATCATTAATTTTTTTTTTCTCAGTTGCATCTTGGATGTTTCAAGCAGTTTTGCCACCAACGCTCTGAGCAAGGAAAATCTTCAACATAATATAAGAAATTAAACATTTTTTGACCTGACTTTTTTTTTTTAGAAATCATAGAAATTTAATGACAAAAAAATACAAAATAACATTATCAAAAATATTTTGAGCATCTCACATTATCAATTTTTCCAGGAACTTTTTACCGGTATATATATAAATATATATTAAATAAATTTATATATAAACAAGAAATATTTCTCAAATCTTTCTCAGTCTTCCATTTTTATCATCTTGCAGTCCAATTTTTCCATGTACGACATCTTTCAAGTTGGATATTAATTGTACAGTTAACGAGAAAAATGGTGAAACATACATCATAGCAAGAATATTTTAAAGTTTGCTGATAAATGTTTCATGTTTTGCTGTTGTTTTATTCCAGGACATGAACATCACACCCAATCGTTACTCTTCATACTGCTGCTTATATTATTTTTTATTATATTGAAAATATACAGTTAACAAGCATAACTTGCTAAAGATTTGTATATTCTCGGTATAGTTAGAATCTCAGTTTTCAGCATTTTGGCAGTGCGTATCATTGTGTTTGTAAAATAAAAAGCTTATGTTAGATTGTAATAGTAAACATCAAGGTTACTGATGACATAAACTTTTTGTAACTATTTGTACAATTTTGTAGCATATATCAACAAGATTTTCACCATTGACAATTTTCCACACGTTTAAGATAATTTAATTTTCGCAAAAGAATATATATGCAGTATACGTGTACTGGTATATGAACAATTGTTTTTACTTAAAATAAATTTGCTGCTACGAAACAGTATTATTACATTGTAAACTTATCTTTTAGTATTGTGAATTTTTCTCTAAACAAAAATTTCCTATTTCTACAAAATATGCACAGAGCCAAAATAATTTTTTTTGGTATATCGGAGATATAGATACATACATAAATATATACATGAAATAATTATAAGAAATGCATAATTAGGTTTGATGTGAATTCTAAGTTATATTTTGTCTGAACTATAATAAAAATATGATTGGATTGAAAATTCTATTTTATTCTATGAAAAGTGCCATGTTTGTAACGTCGGCAATTTTTTGTAATACATTGTGGCAATCATAGTGTTTATTACGGCAAATAATCTAAATGCAAACTGAAATAAATTGTAGACGCGTGTAACTTTTATCAAAATGTCTCATGTTTCAATTTGAATGTATGAGTTTATAAGGCCTATTCATATTGTATTATGTAACTTTTGCTTATGTCTAGAAAAATGATGCTCAAGAACAAGATTAAGTTGATATATTATAAACCTGTTCCATCCAGTTGAATCAATTGATTTAATGGGGAAAATGTTGGTGTACAATAACGTTGCTCACGAAAACATGAGTTCATTGTATCTGGTTGCATAGAGGGCAGACAGTCCTGTATATACTGTATAACACTGCATTTAAAAATATAAAAGGATCCACTTATTATGAAATTGAATATCTGCTACATGGGATAAAAAATACTTACATGGCCTTCCCTTCAATATTGCTCACATGAGCATGACCTTGGCTGACACTGCACTGCACATGCAATGATGTGTGTATGAACAAAATTGACATGCCTGCTGCTGTATATACATGTTGCCACGTTGGGAAATCTATAGGTAAAATATTTGCATTTGGCAACATTTTTACTCTTTACTTTTCAACTGAAATAAGCAATGAAATACTTGTGACTACCAGTGGTGAAGGTTGAGAGCTTCTGATTAATTCTTACACAATTACTGAGGAGTAACGATCGTGTACAAAATAGGAAGGAAGAATTGCCAAATCGATCCTCAGGGTGACAATGTTCCCATCAAGTTCCCATCGTTGGGCAAATTCAGGATGATCAAGAAAGTTAACTTATTTTGGTTTATATGCTTGAGAAATGGTAAAATAGCTAGGATTTGAATTTGTGCTGATTTGTCCCCTAGCAAGCTTCCCATTGTGTCTTAATGTTTGGCTGAAGGAGATATCATCTTCTGGGCTCGTACTGGGTCAGATTACTAAGCTTCCTGAAGAATTGTTAATGCACAATTGACAGAATGATGTTTTGTCTGGAATTTATAGAAGAAAATCAAGATAAGCCAATTTTGAAGGTGTTTCGGCCGTCCTGTTTACGAAGGCATCGTTATGAATTGTGTTTGTCTAACTGCTCTGGCTAGTCTCTCTGACTCTTCCCTTTGTCCCTCTCTGTTGTTTCACTTGTCATAAATATGAGCATCACCAATTCCACTGCTCCTCTTCCAAGGTTCGCCCCCTCGAAGGTCGGCACCTTGTCGCGGTGAAGGGGCTTGCGTGTTCTAGGCTTTACCTCCAGTGAAGTCTGGGCATTACCAAGATCGACCACACTCATCTTCATCTTCATTTTATTATTATTATTTATTTA